>VNKC01000783.1:0-157794 GCA_008042775.1 Drosophila pectinifera
ATGGCATTTGGCTGTCGTTCCATTTTTGGCTTAATTATGCTCTCCAGAAGACCTCAAGTATGCGGATATTTGGGTCCTTAAATTGGCATTTTTATATCATAATTTTTGGAAAAATCAAACTTAAGAATAACCTTTACTTGGCCAAAACAGCTTTGAAAACAGCGATTCGGAATATATATGGCGGTTGGCTGTCGGTTCATTTTTGGCCAAATTATGCTCTCCAGAAGACCTCAAGTATGCGGATATTTGGGTCCTTAAATTGGCATTTTTATATCATAATTTTTGGAAAAATCAAACTTAAGAGTAAACATTACATGGCCAAAACAGCCTTGAAAACAGCGATTCGGAATATATATGGCATTTGGCTGTCGTTCCATTTTTGGCCAAATTATGCTCTCCAGAAGACCTCAAGTATGCGGATATTTGGGTCCAGCCTTAATTTCCAATCGGAAAACGGGTCTATATTAGTTGTTATGTAGTTAATTAATCTGCATATCGACTCACTTGATTTTTGGAGAAACTATTCTGTTAAGAAGATTTAATTTAGTTATTTGAATAGTTGAATAGTGAATCGAAATATATATGACTCAAAAGTTAATTTCCCTTTTTATTTGAGATACGGCTCGCAGAAAAGCATAAAATAGTGGATATTATATGGATATTAGGAGGTAATTGTCAGGGGAATCAAGCGACGATTTCGACTCGGAATGCTTTTCTGTGCCAGTTTTTATTGGCATAATAAATAATAAATTGGAAGTGGAAAATGTTGGTGTAATCAAGTTAAATTACGAAATTGAATTATTATTAAATTAGTAAGTTAGCATAATATTATTTATGTATGTATAAACCGCTATCATTAAATATAAGTCTTGGGATTTCGCTGAGGACTCGAAGGCTGAGAAGGAGACGAAGGCGCAAAAAGATTGAGAAAAGTGACAAGGCCGAGAAGGATAAGACGCCTGAGAAGAATTAGAAGGCCAATAAGCCTGTAACCAATCAAAGTATTAAAAGAAGAGTCAAAATTAGGTCTCGTGAATTAATATAAATGCCTAAACAACAAAATCAGGATGCATTGACCATTTTAGTAAAGGCAGAGCGGAAGTCAAGCGGATCGCTGAACGCCCAGACCGTTAACTTATGTCATGGGTACAATTTTTAAAGCAAATTGAAAATAAGAAAAGATATATAAGATATATATATAAAAGAAATTTAAAAACAAAAAAAATTTATTAAAAGAATAAACTTGAAGACGAGCTCAGCTTCAGTTCAACACAAACTTGTCAGCTGGATTCCACGAATCGATCTGGTGGACTGCTGAGCAAAAATAAAATAAAATATTAGCATTAAAAAGTTAAATAAAACAAAATAAAGAAAAAAAGATTCAAATAAATAAGATGTTGACTCCACGGCAAGCGAATGCGGAACGAGCCTGTGTACAGTTGCCTTTTCCACAACTGACCAAGTGGGCCAGTGTGGCTGTCGTCCTTCAACCGCCTTTTCGAGATTTTGATTGCCCAATTCGGAATTTTACATCGATAGTTCTCAGTGTTGCCTTGATAACTCGAAGCTTTTCAGCTTAAAGTGTGAAGGTACTCACTAGTAATTAGTGCAGCAAACTGGACAGGGCTCCCTCCTCCGTCTGCTTCTCCAAAGGGTTCCAATACATAAGTATCGCTTTTAAATGCCAATACAACTATCGATAGTTAGGACTCTTTAAGGCCCCGACAGCCTCGCCTGCCCTGAAACACAAATAATTGTAATAATAAAGGAAGTCTTATTTAGCTGCTAATTGAAATTATATTATATATATTATATTATATATATTAAATTGTATTATATATATTCTATTATATATATTAATATATATTTTATATATTATATTTAGATATTAGCGCACAGTTGAGTTATTCGCAGTGTAGAATATCAGCATAAATATGTGTTTAAAGCCCCATTGCCGCCGCCGCCGGTGTGTGGCAAAAGTGGGTCCACCATATCAGCACCGTATCATTACTGAGGATGCAAATGAAGCCATTTCTCCATTCAGCCCGAACTACTCACTAGCAGGAGGAGGCTGCGAATGGGATTCCGGCCGGGTAGCTAGTCCGTGCAGCAGGCAGACCCAACTTAATCCTTTTGTGAGCAAACATACGCTCTCTGGCCCGCTGACCGAGCCGGGAGCCCTGCTCCTGCTCGAGACTCTGGTCCCAGTTCCGCTTCTGTTTGTGACGCGGGGCGGCGTTGGGCGTGGGAGGAGGTCACAAAAAGTGTGGCAAGCGGAAATCAAATGAAAAACTCGTGCGTCGCCCCGAAATAGCAGGGAAATAGTACAAAACAAAATAAAATAAAATAAACTTTGCCGAACGCATTTCTATTGTCAGCGGCACACAGTCACAGCACAGTCACAGTCTTCGTTGCGGCTTTCGGTGGGTGAAAACTTTCCCGGGGCCACTGCGGGTCGGGGTCTGCCCTTTGTTTGTTGTTCTCCTCCTGCAGCAGCAGCAGCAGCAGCAGCGTTTGTTTTCTTTCTTTGCCTTCTTTCCCCCCCCCCTTGCCCCTTTATTACGTATTTCATTTTTTAGCTGTGGCAGCAGAACGCAGAGCCGTTCACTTCATTTGCCTACACGGCCGCCGAGTCGAGTCGAGTCGAGTCGAGTCGAGTCCCGGTCTCGAGTCAAGGAGCACTTTTGCAGGCGTCGTTACTGCGGCTGTTCCTGCCACTGCCACTGCCACTGCCGCTGACAGGAGGCAGGGAAGGTGGCGCTGGCAAAAGGACAAACTTTTGTCGCTTGGTAATGATGGCATTTTGGCATTGCTGCCGCTTGTTGTTATTGTTGTTATTGTTGTTGTTAAAGTTTTGCGCACACACAAGTTTAAACAAAGCAGCCGCCAGTCCCATAAACAGTCGACAGGCGTTGCGCTGCGCTCTCTCCGGGTCAAACAACAACAGTGACTTGTGGGTGGCTTCTCGGACTTGCCAGCTGGGAAGTAACTGGGCAGGGAGCGGGGAGCGGGGAGCGGGCAGCGGGCAGCGGGGAGCGGGGAGCGGGGAGTAGGGAGCAGAGGGAGCAAGCAGCAGGCAGCAGCTGCAGTCGCATCTGCACCTTCATGCACCCCCGTCGTATACTTAATGCCCTGCCGCGATATCAAGTATACGCCCTGCTTGCGGACAAGAAAGAACCGCTTTCGAGTAATAGAATAGAGCACTTTTTGTTTGTCCAATAATAATGCTTCTTGCGGTTGACTTGCCACGAATTGTCCTTTCTAGCTCTTATCACTTAATTGAAAAGCATAAAACCCGGGCTCATTAGTAGTAAACGTATGAGCTAGTTGATCGGTAAGTTACTAGTTAGTGTTGCTTCCTAATCAGCTTACGCACTGCACTATAATTTTTGCCAAATGGCAAATGGCAAATAATTTGCCACGCCAACATTAACATTAGAGACGCCTCGTACCCCGAACCCCCAATCCCCCCAACCTCCGAACCCCGAGCCGGGTCAGAAGTTTCTTGTGGCCGGATCTTATCGAACGCAGGAGCTGCACGCTCCACTGAACAACACTGGACTTTTGGACATCTGGACAGGGGAGCAGCACTGGGGACGTGATAAGGGCCAAGCTCGTGGGGGATGGCTGCCTAGATAACACATAATTGTGTCCAATGTAACGACAAATTTAGCAGGATGACCAGCGGGACAAACTCCGAGCTCCAAAGCAGCAAGCAGCAAGTAGCAAGCAGCAGCTTGCTCCATTCACGCTCTGGAAGAACTCTTCCGTCATCAGGGCCAGTACCCTTTAGCCCCGCCGATGACAACTTGGCTCATTTATGAGATGGAACGCTGTGAGACGGGGCTGAGGAGCTTAATGACGTGGATGTCGGAGGAGTAGACGTCAACGTCTTGAAACGCGTTTAATTTGTTTCTCAAGAATTCGCACAAAGCGTGCCAAGTTGTTGTTGTCCCTCCTTCGCATCCGCACTCCCATGCCCGTCCATCCTCCTTCGTCCTTCGTCCTTCGTGCTTCGTCAGTGCGTTTGCGTTTCTTTTTATGAACTCTTTGGCGTGGCTTGGGCGCGTTATCTCCGATTCCGAGTCAAGTTCGCTGGCACGCTTAATTACCGGCTCCGCTCCCGCCTCCGTCCACTTGCCTCGGATAACCGACAGTCGAAAAATATGCTGTGACGTCATTTAGCTTCAATTAAAATAGCTGAGGATTGCATGAGGATTTTTAATTAAAATCTACTTTGTAAATTATACGTTCAGGGATTTGCCCAGTGCGTGCTCCCGTCCCACATCCGCCCGTTCACACTTTACGGCCAGCTGTTTATCGCCATCGTTTTGGCCCATTCACCTTATTATTTGCATTTGCCTTGTACCCTTGTACCCTTGTACCCTTGCCGAGGGTATAACCATCCCTGTCTGTCTGGCCCTAACTTACACTCAGTCTAAAATCGATCTGGTTAAAAGTCCTCTTAAATGCAAGTATATTTGCTGGCTTATACGATAACATAACTAACCAACTTAGTTATCTTTGTCATTGAATATAATTAATTTACATTTGAAATAATATGGTCCTAGGCATTATCTATTTTTATAGCAACAGAAGCGATTTGTCTTGGCTTCGATTTAGTCGCAACTAAAAGGGTGTCCGACCAGAGATGGCAAGACTTTTCCAACTCGTTTAGGAGGACTTTAATAAGCAAGAAGCCATATATGTATAGGGGCGCTTAAGCGATGTCCTTAGGTCCTTAGTCCGTTCAAGTTAAGAGTCAGGCGGCAGGCGGCAGGCTTTCGTGACTGCGGAAATCGGAGAGAGCTACGATTTAGATGCAGAGTCCGGCCGTAACAATTAATAGACTCTTAGGAACAAACAAGCTCAAAGTTGTTTTATGTGGAAAATAAATTGCTTTTGCCAGGCTATGACCATTGTCGAAGCCCTGTTTTGTGTTGTTTTTGTTGCTGTTGTTGCTGCTGCTGCTGCTGCTGCCGTTGTTGGGCCTGTCAACGCTTATTTGCCAAACGAATTTACAGGCGAGAATGTCTGTTTATTTGCATATGTTGAATATAAATAAATAATTGCCGCTCGCCGATACAATTTATGCATATTTCAATATAATAATTTCATTGGAAATTAAATCGTCGGCCAATTGCGGCAATTAATGGGAAACCGAGTCCCCTAAGCCTGTCCCTCCTCTCCGCTCCCGAGCCATTCGGGCTGTGGCTGTGGATTTACTTGGCGGCAGGCAACCCAAACAAAGCCAAGCCAACAGCCAACAGCCAAAACCCATCAGGCCCAAGCCGAACAGCTTGTTGTATCAATTGACAGCGAATAAAAATGTCAGTTGGGGCTGGCAAACACGAGGCGGCGAATAAACAAGGGTCATGCGAGCCGAGCATTTAAGTGTCCAATTTTTAGGAACCACAACACAGCACAGAACAGCACACGAGGAAGACAAACAACACACAGGACACACAGCACACACAGCAACGGAACGGAACCCAACTGCCAATCCAATCCGGACCAAGCACTGCTCAGAAACACGCAAACACACACAACGGGAAGAAGAAGGAGCTTGACAGCACGCCGAAGGAATATAATAAGGACTATGGCCGGGAGGGAGTGAGACAGGGACTGGGCTTGGGACGGAGGCGGAGGCGGATGCGGAGACTGGGTCACAGTCCCAATCGAACCCAACGCCCTTCGATGGCAGCCACTTACGTGGGTCGAAGGTATCCATCCTCGGATGCCTGCTCCCGCGAACTGTGTGCGTATATTGAAACGTATGAGCACATTATCTACGTGTTTACATCCCAATTTGATTCCCCGATGATTGCCTCTTCCTCGTCCCTCGTCCTTCGTCCTTCGTTCTTGTTTTTGTCTTGAAAGATTTGTTGGCAATTTCTTGAGAACGTCCGCAACACGGAACACGGAGGCGGAGGCGGAGACGGAGGCGGCCCTGTTGGCTCCGGCTGCTTTTCGATTTCCGTTCGACATCGTCGTATATCCTGCGAGCTTAGTCACTTACAGCCATGTCTCAGGAACAGGAACAGGTCCCAGTCCCAGACCCACAACCACCACATCCGGCTACCACAGCCCTGCCCAGTTCCACAAATGGTTACATTGCGTTTCCCCTTTTTTTTTCGTGTTATATAGCCTGTCTCGTGACTTCCGAGGTAGCCCTAATAACTGCTGATTGTGTAATTTCCCCGAGCCACCGCCACNCCGCCACCGCCTCCGCCTCCGCCTCCTCCGCCGACGTGTTGCGTGCCGGGTCAGACCCAGACGCCCCCCGGCTCCCTTTGCTGGGCTGTCAGCGTTTCTGTTGGCATTGACCCTCCGGAGACCTTTTCGTACACTCATAAATGTCTTTCAATCATAATGTTTCAATAAGTCAAAATCGATTACGAACTTCATATGAAATTTATTGCACTTTCGCAAATATGACATTGACTGGTTGTGCGGCGATGTGTGTACATGTTTACGACTGCCTTTGCGGGTGCGGGTGCGTGTGCGTGTGTGTCTGCGTGTGTGTCTGCGTGGGCTGGGACACATAAGAGCAGCCGGATGGACGGGCCGCAGGCAGCGGGGGTAGCCCGCCGGCCGGACTCCAATCTGACGCGCGTGTGTACCGCACTTGCGGTTTGTTT
Organism: Drosophila pectinifera; assembly: GCA_008042775.1. Lineage (NCBI taxonomy): Eukaryota > Metazoa > Arthropoda > Insecta > Diptera > Drosophilidae > Drosophila > Drosophila pectinifera. The sequence goes on from VNKC01000783.1 coordinate 6,642, forward strand.
ATCGCAATGCCAGTGGAGGGAGGTGGAAGGGGAGGAGCAAGTGGAAGTAGGGGTGGTAGTAGGGGTGGAAGTCGGTGGGGGCGATGGAAGGTGGAAGGTGGCCGCATGCACACAAAATTGAATTTGCCAAAGGGGCAAAGTGCTTAAATATTTAGTTAAATGATTGACAGGGATTGCTGCTCGGCCATGCTGCACCGTGGTCGGACTCCACGTGGCCAACCACCACCCGATCCCCCACTGACTACTGACTGCCCCTGCTCCTGCTCCTGCTCCTGCTCCTGCTCCTGCTCCGATTATTTGAATATTGACGAAATTATTGACTGCTGAGCGACGGGATTAGCACGTGATGCCTCAAAGTCCGCAGCTTATCGCCCGGCATCTCATTGTGCACCCGATGGTATCTTTTAGGAGTTGCGTTCGCTGGAGCGGAAGGTCGTTCGGACACTGACTTAGGGCCAGTTATGGGTACGGACGGGGACTGGGACTGGGCAGCCGCTGCCTGGGAAGCCTTCCAGCCTCCTCCCTGCCTCTGCTGGCACACACACATACGAGTTCGCTTGAGCGGCTCCTTTGCATTTCCATTGGATTCCAGAGGCGGCTCTTTGTGGGCTTTTTAATTTCGCATTTGCTCGGCAGCAGGGTGCAGGAGCAGCACCGGGAGCAGCACCAGGAGCCACCTACAGGCGGCGCTTAATCAAAATCATACGCGACGCTGCCTCGCATTGCGCAAACAGCAACAAAGGGACAGGGCAAGGACAATAAGTCGCAAAGTGGGCCGCGCACACTGCACTGAGACCCGAGACCCGAGACCTGAGACCTGAGACCACCTGCTCAGTGGCCATCAGGTCCTGGGCGGCAGCGAGGGACGCGAGGATCGGGAGCGGCGGCATTCATTATTTTGAAATTTTTAGCGCGCATTTCACATCGCCTTCCGCTTCCGCCGCCAGAGCGGGACAGGAGGAGGATGCCATAAGAGAATTAAAGGAACGCGCCGAGCAGCCAGCAAAGGATAGGACGCACAGGAGCACACGGACTCCGGGGCGGGAAAAGCCCGCAAGCTGGTTTAAATAACAATTTCGCGATAGCGACGGAGCTGGGAACTGGAACTGGGGGAACTGGGGGAACTGGGGGCGGAGGAGCCGCAGGTGTGCATCACCTGCTGTTTGGCTTAATGAATGCGACATTATGCTGCTGCTCCGGCGGGGGGCAGAGCGAGAGCCCAAGTCCTTGGCGCGGATTAGTGCGGCTCAGCCCGACACCCAGCCAGGTGCTCCAACCTCTCCCCAGCTCGCTAACCACCTTGATTAGTATAATGCGCAATAATCGCTGAGGCAGCTCAGCCCGGCTCGGCTCTCGGCTCTCGGCTGGCGGGAGAGAAAGCGAAAGTGAAAGGATTTTATTATTATTACCCCCTGCTGCCCGCTGTTGCTTTCGCTCCCCGGTGCTCCCGGCCAAGCCGAGCTGCGGGTGGCTGTCGTTACGCGAGAGCTGCATAATTACATCCGGAGACGCGGCCCTGTCAGCAACTCGTCAGCCGGCCTCCGCGGCGGTGGCCTGCGAAGGAATTAAAACCATATCGTTTTATTAGCAGCGCTGACTAACCAGCTTTAAGCCGGGCTAGTCGGCTGCCAGTGGCCAGGTGCCTGGAGTGGAGGTTGGAGTGGAGTGGGGTCTTCAGTTTTAATTAATGCGTGTCCGTGGAATACATTTTCGTGGCTGCAGCTCCGGCTCAGCTTCGGCTGTCTTATTAGAGCTGCCAATACACACGAGCTGAGTTGCAAAGCCGCACCAACTGGTCACTGATCACTGGACACTGGGCCCCACTGGGCACTGGGCACTGGAACCTGGGGCATTAGGCAACAGGCCCACCCGACACCAAATTCTAAACCCTAAAACGCTAAATATAGGGAGCCGGCGACTCTGCCCAGCTATTAACTAGATTTGGAAATAAAGACACCCGCTGCAACGGAACTGTCCACCGCGTAGTTGGGACCGCTGATGGGCCAGGACGAGGAGCAGCACCCAGGACGGGAATATAATCAAATGCGGTGCCGGGATGGCAAGGAGTAGGGCCCAACCAATGACGGCGAAATGAGCAGGGCGTGGTGCCCGGTGCGTGGCATGGGCAACAGGAAGAAGAACGGGTGCGGAAGCGGGAGCAGGTGCAGGAGCAGGGGATGCTGCCAGGGTCATGACGCTGGCTGGATGCCACGTCTGTGGCAAACAATGCTGCTGCTTAGCCTCAACAAACAAACGCAAACACCGGCTATGACTATGGCTATGGCAATGACTATGGCTATGGCTATGGGTATGGCTATGGCTAGGGGTGTGCGAGTACGGCTGTGTGTGTAGGTGTGTAGGTGGGCTGGCCGCTTGCATGGCGACTGGCTTCCGTTTCCTGTTTCGTTGTGCTTCCAACTCAACTCGAATCCTGTTTGCCGTTTAATTAGAGACACACACAGAGATAGATGCACACACACACACACACACACACAGCCAGAGACAGCGACACATCCTCCTTGCGTCACGGCGTCCCCGGGAGTGCGGGGGTGTGACTGTGCTTGTGTTTGTGTGTGTGTGGCTTGTGACCGTATAACGATGTGGTAGGTAATCAGAAACTGCTTTTAATTATTCAAGGTTCCATTCTGATGAATGAAGACAACAACGATAACAGCGGCGGCGACCAGCGCCAAACGGCGCAATAAAGGCAACAGTGAGAGGCGGCAACAGCAGCAACAGCAACAAAAACAGCAGCAAACGAGGGCCAAAGAAACGGCCTGCAGTCCACGGGTTGTGCTTGGCATTAAGGCAACAACAGCACGCAAAACAGGCGAGGACATCGAGTGGCGACCGTTACACACCCTGCCCTGAGGATAATCTGGAAAGTAGCTAGTATCCCTTATTTGATGCTTGCTTTGATCTCTCTTCAGATCAGGAATCTCTATCCCTAACACTTACATCCTGTGGGGAAGCTTCTGGCTAGACTAGCAGCCTTAAGCGACAGGCGATCGGAGCAAGTTGGCAGTCCGGCTGTCACATAGCTCTCTTTTCCGCTGTCCTTCTCTCTCCTGTCTCTACGATCTGGCCACAAAAGTAAACAATGCATACAGATCAACGCTGTCCTTCTCTCTCCTGTCTCTACGATCTGGCCACAAAAGTAAACAATGCATACAGATCAACGCCTTGGCTAACCATCTGTGGGGGAGCATTGGCGGGGCAGAGGCTCCACTTAATGGATAAGCGAGCTCCTGGCTTCCAGTAACAAAGCAACCCTGCTCCCACAGGTTAATTTCCCAACAATATGTGTAGGGTCTAATGGGAATACAATACGCCCTAGTGCACTACGAGTACCGGGTATGGACACTGACTGACATCCAACGAAAGGGGATTAAAATTCACTGCAACAACAAAGTGCTGTGTGTGTGTGGATAGGTTCCCCGCTTTTTGATGTTGCCGCTGTCCACCGTGGTTGCACTTGCTCCAGCTCCAGCGCCAGCTCCAGCTCCTGATGATGCCCCGCCTGACCCACGCCATTTAAATGTGTGCATAAAAAAGTCAAGCACTGATGGCAGCTGCAACAACACAGGAGCAACAAGAGCATCCACGGACAGCGACAACAAGGACGGCGATGACGACGAGGACGACAGGAGCACTGACCACAACAAACGCAAATAAGTCACATGAAAAATGCCCATCGACGGGGCCTGGAATGTGGATGGGGCCTCGGGCGAGGAGTGACGGGTGTCCGGTGGCGGTTGGCCAACAATAAGACGCAGCACAAATAATTTTAATGCCCCCGCCGAGTCCCTTTGGTTGAAGGAGAAGCGGAAGGAGTAACTTGACTGGTAAAGGACGTATATGGCACTCCATAAACTGGCTGAATAGAAGAAACATTTATTCACTCATTGTTTGTGGCAAGCGAACACGCGGGTGTCAGAATAACTGAGAGAGCGTAGAGGTTCGGCTCGCTCTCTCTCGAGAGAGAGCTATTTGACAGCTGCCCACTTCCTGCGATCTGTCACCTAGTCTCACATAGGAAAGGACTTGTCTGCTCTCCTTTCAATATTTGTTTTCTACATTACATCCTACATTTTTTAGCAAAATAGGGAACTTTGTACATTTTGGAAGTATTTTTGTGTAAAATTCAGGGGAAGCACACAGAGCTTGGCTAATGCGTCCTGCTCAGCAACAAGTCTCATCGCGGCCCGAGGGCAGAAAAAGAAGTCAGGATTCAGAAAACAGGCACTAAACTGGCTGACTGACTGACTGGCGGCCTGCCCCAGCCCCGGCTGGTGTGCTCCTGGCGTTCCTGGAGGGTCAAAAAGTGTTTTGTCACGCTCGTTAAAGCGGCAAAAGTTACGGCTCAGCCAGAGCCGCGGGAGCGGTTGCGGGTCACTTAAAGAGTCGGTTGGGTTCAGGCTGGGCTCCCGGGTTAGCCCTTTTTTAATGGGTGGGCACATTGTGATCGTGATTGCGATTGCGGCCTGGCGGAGGTGTAGGTGTGAATGTGAATGAGAATTGGATGTAGATGTGGACGTGGATGGGGATGTGGATGGGGATGTGGATGTGATTATGTGCGTGTCGTGGAACCGCGGCCTTGCCGGCTTTTGTTGTTAATTCTGTTTGCTTTAAAATGCCCAACGACGGCGTCTGGACTGGCAAATATTTGTCGTATTAATGAATGCACGGGTTAATGTGTTTACATGCGGCTGCCCCGGAGTGGTGTGCTGTGCCCAGCACGGTGTGTGGGGTGTTGCTGCGGAAGGAATGGATCCTGGCGACGACAGCCATCAATTTTGCAGGCGGCCCGACATTGAAAGACGACGCGGATTGGCCGTCGGCCGTCGACCGTCGACCGTCACTCGACGCCTCCTCGTCGTCGTCCTTGTCGGCCGCGTCTCTTTTTGTCTGCGGCTAGAAAATCAATAAATCGCCCTTTGGCGATTCGCATTTGCAGGACGCGTCCCCCCAGGAGAGGCTCGGAGGCTCGGAGGCTCGGAGGCTCAAAGGGAAAGTGGAAAGTGGCAGAGTCGCAGCTTTAACGACTGCCCGCCTACACTTGGCCCGCAGAGCTCATTGACCGTATTCGGCTTACTTTTACTCGCGGTGCCGCAACAAATTATTGTACACATGAATTTCCACTTAAGGCCAATGAAAATGCTTCAACAATGGCCCTGACCAAGTGGCTCCGCCGCTGGAGCGGGAGTGACTGAGGCCTGGAGACTGCAGGCTGCCAGGGCTGGATGGGCGGGATGGGTTGGACGGGTGGTTGGGCTGGCGGAGCTGGCGGGGGATGCACAGCAAACTGTTTTAAAATGTAAATTTCGCTAGCAAGCCGGCATTAAGGCCAATAAACAGAGTAAATGTGCCATTAATAAATGCGAAAATACGAAATATACGGCGAGCAGCGAGCGGCGAAGGAAATACGTAATGCAAAATGCAAAATACGGCATACGAACTACGCAGCACACAGGATCAGGGGCTCAGAGCAGCGGCGGCAGGGGGCGGGGAAAGGCAATAAGTTAAATTGAATTAAAAACAAATTAATTAAATCCCTCATGAAATCTGCAGCGCGGAGGGGGGGCTCGGGTTCCGCTTGTCCACCGACAGCCTAATGGCGGACTCCGCTCGAAAAGGAGAAGGAGCCAGGGAGGGAGGCTTGCGGATTAAGGAGCCGGGAGAGAGTGGCGGCTGTAAAGTGCTCAAGGCTCAGCATTAATTTCCACATAATTAGCTAACGAAAATGATGGAGGCCTCTTTTCGGCACACCTGATGCATCCCCAGCCAAGCGAGGCATCAATCATGCCAGCCTCCAGCTCCGGCTCCGACTAAGGGTAATTACTGCGCCTGGAGCCGGAGTAATCTCCGCCAGACACAAGACAATGGCCCGCTGATCAGGGCAAAATCTAATTCCACTAATAGGAATCATAAAAAGGATAACACGCAATAAATAATGACACTGGCAGTGGCAAGGCTACATTGTTGGCAATGCGCGGCACGTATGCATTCAATTACCAGGTGGACCTGGGATCAGGGATCGGGGTTTGGTGCTTGGGGCTTGGGCTGTAAGTAGGAGGAAGTAGGAGGAAGTAGGGGGTCGTGGGCCGCCTGAGGCGGCGGCTCTTCGGCTTCCGATTGTTCGCTCGAAATCATATTTTCTGTTATTGTGGCAGAAATGAGATTATTAAATGGGTTTTGGGTAAAACCCAATAAGGCGCCGGCACCGGGCTGCCGGCTCGAATCAAAACAGCAGACGGCGGAAAGTAAACAGTAAGCCGGAGGAGCTGGGCGAAAGGAAGCAAAGGAGCTCGATGACTGGATGGCCGGATAGCTGGAGCAGCAGCCAGGAGCCAGGAGCCAGGAGCCAGGAGCCAGGAGCCAGGACAACGACAACTGTCTGCTCGTGAAAGTGTAATGGGCTGTGGTGCGGTGTGAGCGCGTACGTGACATGTATACAGTGTCCTCCAGAATGTGAAGGGGTCTCCTGGCCGACCCTCCCTTCCAGACCATCATCTTCTCCGGCGACTTTTCAAGGTTCATTTTTCGGACGCAACAATGGCAACAGTTGTCGGAGCTCTCCGTCTCTGCGACTTGTGTCTAAGCCAGGCCAGCCGGTTGTCTGGAGCAATTTGTAACCATTTACTGATGGCCCAGGCCCGGGCTTCCCCGCTGAACAATCAGAGGAATCTGTTGCTCCCAGAGCCAGGAGGCCAGGAGGCCAGAGCCCGGAACTCGGCACGTATTGTTTGTCCACTCAATCGGGGCCATGATTATGTGGCAGTCTTGGCCCTGGCATTCAATAAATATTTAAGCCCTGCTCCGGCTGACCACCTCCGCTCATAAATACCGCCTGTGGGCGCGCACCCAGCACTCAAATTAGCATCCAGGGCGTGGCTCCTCCTCCTGCCCCTAATTGTGGCGGAAATTGGCGTCAAGAGCGAGGCCGTCGGTGAATGTGCAAATTGCACTTCAATTGTCTTCGGGCTGCAAACAGCGCGAAATGAGAAGCGAGTCATTGAGAATGGGATGGCGGTGTGGTGGTGGTGGCGGCGTTGGGTCCGTGCCGGACGTGAGTCCGCTAATTTAAGCCACTTGGAGCACGATCCCGTCACGCGCTCACCTCTGACCCCAGCTGGGGCTGGGGCTGGGGATGGGCCACAAATAAAATCTCACAAAGCTCGGGGGGGCGGCGTCGTCAAGCTTATGCAAATTATTCAGCAATGAGCAGCCAGCGAACATGTCTTTGAGCGTGTCGGCGGGGAGATGCGGATTGCGAAATGCGAAATGGATGTCATCCTTCCACTCAGCACTCTCCTGGAGCTGGAGCTGGAGACGGAGACTCCTCCAGCAATCCTGCAATCCTGCAATCCTGCAATGTTGCAGCGTAACTTGGTGGCGGCGCAAATTAAAATTCAAGCAACGCCGAGCGCCGAACGGCGAACGGTGAACGCCGGCGTATGGAAACATTTGCATTTGCATGCTCCTCCATCTTATTCAGCGCCCTCGCCCTCGCCCGCTCCTGCTCCTCGCATCACCTTTGAGTTGACTTTTGCTACACCTGCGGTATGTTGAAGGCGTCTGGGTGTTCCGAGGTGTGCCGGGGTGTACTGAGGTGTGAGTGGGTTGGGGGCACAACAACAAATTCAAACTGCTGATTACGAAACGAAAATTGAAAATCTTAAGCTCTGAAGGAGCATATTGAAAACGGCAATCGGGTCATGGCTGGCTCTGGGGCGTTGCCTTGGCCAGGATTCCCTCGGAGAAGGGGCAGGGACAGGGACAGGGGCTGGGGCAGGGAGGGAGAAGGGTCTCAGCTCCAGCCTCCGACTCAATCGCAATCAGAAGCCCAACTTTATTTCCAGCAGCAGCTGTTTAGACTATGAGCCACGTGTGCTTTCATTTAAGTCAACTGTCAATGTTTCGTTTTGTTTTGGCCCTGTCCCCGCCGCCAGAGTCGCAGAGTCGCAGAGTCTGCCCCGTCCCGGCTCCGCTCCAGCTTCGTCCCAGTTTCGTCGGAGGCTGTTGCCTAGAACACACAGATAAAGCCAGAAATTGTGTCGAAAGTCGAAACTGATTCTGGTGCCGTGCATATTAATGAGCGGGCGAGGGCGAGGGCGAGAGATCAAACAGCTCTCGGGCTGGAGCTTAGGCTGGAGCTCAATCCCAGCACGGCTGCACCAGCACCAGCACCAGGCAGGCCCATCTCCCAGCCAGGGCAGCCAGCGAAAAGTAATAAAGTTGCGGTTAAATTAAATTGTGCAGATGTATCGATAAAGCTTTACGAGGCTGGCGGATGTCTGACTGGGGACGTGGCTGTGGTTGTGGATGGGACTCTGGATGCTGGCAAGTGCAATTAGAGGGGCAAATCATCTATTGATAGCTTGTTGCTCGCCTCCAGATACCTGGCGAGGATGGGCGGTGGCCGCCCGGAAAACAACTGATTAAAATGTTGGCCACAAAACGTATTAACATGTCGGCGCCAGAAGAACAATTTGACAGCGACGACGACGACGACGATGACGGCAGGCGTGGAGGAGGAGTCAGACCACGATGGACTGTGGATGGATACGGTGACAAAGTCATGGGAAAGAAAACAGACGCGGCGGAGGCACGAGAACGAAAACATCAGGAAACGCAGGAGGGCAAACAGACAAAACAAATAAGCCAAGCATAAAAGTTTATATTGCGGTCTATGATTCACTCCCTCCCGGGCCGAGAACGAGAACGAGAACGAGTCCGAGTCCGTGACATCGGGGTAGTGATGTTCCAGCGGCCTGGAGCTGCCCCTGCGGTTGGCTCTACCCGAGGCTACCCGGCTCCGGTGGCACAGCTGCAGCGCAGGGCCATTCAAAAATTTTGACATTTTGCGTTGGATGCGTCTTGGTCTCGCTCCTGTTTACACAGGCCCCTTGGTGTGGTCCTTGCAGGGACAGACAGCCGGCCAGATCTGCAGGGCAAATGAGTCATAGGTTGGCATCTTGGGGCATCCTCCCCAGCAACAGCAGCAGCAGCCAGCAGACAGCCCGGCAGCCCTGGTAGATTGTTCGAAACCCATTTACTTAATGGATATAATAAATTTTTCTACAAATTGAAACTCGTAATTTCCATTGTTCTCGCGCTGCTCTCTCAGCCTCCGCCTGTGCCTCCGCCTCCGCCTGTGCCGTCCTCCACTCCTTGACTGCCTTAGGTGGTCCATGCGGTTCAGTTCCTTGTGGGCTGCCGAATTTCAGACATACGAACGGAGCGGAGCCGGGTTCTTCAGCTGGCGCTGGCTCTGGCTCCCAGCTCAACCGTAAAACTACTTGTAATTACGTTAAGCATTGTGGCTTCAGTGGCCATGCCTCGTCTCTCCCCAGGGAGTTTCTTGAGTGGGATTGCCCGTGTCGAATCTGTAAGGCTAAAACGAACACTCGAACCCGTTGACACCGACACCGAGGGGAGGAGTCAGAGGCCGCAGGGAATACCGGAGCGGAAGCGGTGAAGTTGGCACAGAGAGCGGCAGCACACACCTCAAACAGAGCTCTCGGGGATCCCGGAGAGGATCAGCCACGCACAGAGACCGACAACGACACCGACCTGGTTAGGCCCGTTTCTCAGCTCTAATTTGTAACCGGGATAAGCATCAGTTATGTAGGAATTAGTGCCGGTAAAAATGTTATGTCCTTAATTCGCTTTAAACAAAGCACCGGCCGACCGAGCGGGCGACGGGCACACACACAAGGAGCCAGGAGCCAGGCGCCAGGACCCAACACCCAACGGGGCCCAAGGAAATATGTTTTCAGTTCCTTGCGGGCCCCCGACTTAATGTCTGGCTTCATAAATTTTATGTTGGTGATGTTTAATTTGGCAACGGTAACTCATGTCTGCTCGGACTTAGGGCCTCGTCCTTGTCCTCAGCCTCGCTCAGCTCGCTCCAGCTGCTCCAGCTGCTCCGACTGCTTCATTTGGATATATAAATAAATTTGCCCCATCCCTCCCTCCTCCGAGGAAGCGGAATAACACCGGAATGAAAACGACAACGACACGTAGCCCAGCTAGACAAAAGATGGATTGTTATCGCTCAAGATAAGAGCCCACACACAGCCGGATCCCAAGTCCCCAGGCCCCAGACCCCAGCCCCCACTGCCAGCCTGCGAGTACCTTTTCGGGCCGACGACCGTTATTTCATTAGTGTCTGAGCCGAGCTGAGCTGAGCTGAGCTGAGCTGAGCTGCGCCGGGATATGAGGACGAGCCGGGCACCCGACGCCCCAAGCCCCACGCCCCACGCCCGACAACACCTTGCCATTTGCCCTAAGTACGTGAAAATTTTTCATCAGCAAATTAAGCATACGCCGTACCTGCCCCGCCAACATCTGCGAGTTCCTCCTGGGTAAACCAAAGTGGAAGATAATTTCCCTGTTTCCTTCTGAGCCGCTTAGATTGGAGGTGCTGGGTGCAAGCAGTGCTGCCTGAGAACATGAAAAACAGTGCTAACTTTTATACCCCATGTCAAACTAGGTGGCAACGATAGGCGATCGGACCATTTGACTTCAATCAGGCAGCTCTCCCTCTCTCTCTCTCTTATTTTAAGCTTACCTTAGCTTGTTTTAGCGGGTCAAGGCCTATCCGAAAATCCGCCAGACTGTCAGCACTGCCAAAGCCTCCTGCCACTGGAGGAATGCCGAAATCGAAATCGAAATCGAAATCGAACTTGCTTTGAGCTCGTCAAACTGCAATGGGTAAACAAAATTTCGTGCATATCGATATTAACATTTATGGGTTCTTTAATAAGTAATTAGCCGCCACGCCCAGAGGCGCGCCCCCCGGGCATGAGGCATTTCTACATACTAAAAAATTCAATTAGTGCTGCAAAGCCAGATAGTGAAAGTTTAATACGCTTCCTCCACTCCACGACGGAGCCTGCTTATTATGTGCATGTGTGGCGAGTGCGAGGGGCGTGCGGGGGGGCGTGTGGAGCCAGGCGACACACAAATGTTAAATCCAAACAATGAAATCAAATGATTTAATTATAACAGACAATAAAGCAACAGAATAATTGCGGCCGGTGACTGTAGCTGCAAAGGCAACATGTCATTGATGTAGCCACGCCCCCCGCCTGCGCCGGCCTGCTCTACCACTAGTACTTACCAGGACCGGGCTGCTCTTTAGAGCGATGTAATAACCACAAAATACAGCAGACGGCCCGGCCCGGCTGGACGGAGAGTCCACAAACAGTGGCGGAGCAGCAACAATGAATTGCAATAATAAAACAAACAAAAACACAATCACAAACACAAATGCAACGCCACTGCAACTGCAATAACAATTGCAATTAAAATGCGTGCAAAAACAGCGCCCGACAGTAACAATAAAAAATAACGCAAATAATTCACGATACCGGCGGGGAGCAGCGGGCGGGGCGCTCAAGCAGCAGCAACAACCACATGTTGTAAACTGTTAAACAATTGATTAACAACAATTAGCCGCTTATTAAATTACAATAACAACGCCTCAACAACATCGCGCCGCAATAACAACTTTTCCAATAAAGCGAATCCGGACGCAGCTCGCGTTTTCCGACACAGAAAAAAACTAAGCCTAAATTCGATAGGTTCTTCTGTTGTGTGGGTGTAGCTTATCGGGCTATCGATCTGTTATCTATCTAACAGCGTGAGTTAACAGGAGCGACTGCTCGCAACTACAGAGTAAGCAGTTCTTACACACTTCCAAAAAATGGAAGCAGTGACCATTTTTAAATGCCGATATCTACTGCTCATTTCCCTCAGTGCAATCCCAATCGCGGCCACAAGGTCCCTGGCCTCGCCTCCTCCTCGCACCTGTTCAGTGGCCACCACTGATGCAGCTAACAGCTGCCCATGGACAAGTCAATCGGTTAGAATTTAACGCGCATAAATTATTGCCACCCCTCCGCACCCGTCCCTTCTCCTTCTCCTTCTCCATCACTCACGAGCTGGGTCTGTGTGTGTGTGATTTAACGAGGTAAGCGGTAAGCGGGGGGAGCCGAGTGTGCCACCAATTATCCACGCACTGCGCCCGTTATGGCCTCTGATACCCGTCCCTGGCTGTTGAAGGACCTCAACTGACGGCCGCCAGTTGGCTGGCAGTAGCAGGACGAACCTCAAAATGTGGAGCGTACTTAGGGCTCGCCCTGCACACTGGGCTGGGCACAAAGAACGCATGCAAATTCCTAAACAACACATGCTGACAGGACAGCGACTGTAAACAAAAACAAAGAAGGGCTGAAGGAAAGCTACAGTCGAGTGCTTGACTGTGGGATACCCGGTACCCAGAACTAGGCAAATGTTGCAAGGATCATGATGAGCAACATGCATTGGTGCTGCCAGAGAGAGAGGACAAGTTGGGCTTTCGAGGGAGAGAGAGAGCTATGTGCCAGCCGGGTTGCCCACTGGTTCCGATCGCCAGTCTTTTAAGGTTGCCACAAAATCTAACAAAAGGGCTGCTCCTGGCTCCTGGTACCTTTTCAGTGGGCACTGAATAGCTCAGTGTACCCTTGTACCCTATGGCTACGGGGTATAAGGAAACAAAAACAGGAACGAAAACAACAATAACAACAAAAGTTCGGGGCTAAAGTTGCAAATGTCTAACCGCAAAATGGGCGACAAATGTGAAAAGTTTTTTACTTTAATTTCCGGCACATTTGGAGCCAGTGCCGATCAATATGCCACTCGGGATCCAGGCATCCAGGCATCCAAGCATCCAGGGATCCAGGGATCCAGGAGCCACTGCGACCTGCGGAGATGTATGGCGGCAGAGAAGGCGCGGGAGGGGGCCATTGACACTCATTAATGTTGACCTTCTTGAAAGTAATTAAAAGTGACCCTCAAGTATAATGCTCAGTAATTTTTCAATACGCAGCACACACACAGAGCAGACACAACAACAACAACAACAACAACAACAGCAGCAGGAGGACAGGCCGGACGCTGCAGTCGTCCTGCGAAAGTGGCCGCAAATCCCGTGCCGAACGAGCCCGGCCCCGAGGGCTAAAACCATTTCCATAAGCAATTTATGCATGGCGATAGTTTTCGCACACGATGACCCATACAAACACCAGCCACAAGCACACACACCCGCCTGCACACCCCCTGCACACCACGGACACACCTAAATATACACACACAGAGAGGCAGGCGAGCAGGCGAGCAGGCAGAGCTGCAAACATTTTGGTTAACGAGACTTTTAATCTGTCCAAAGGTATTTAAAGTTGGCTAAGCCCCAACACTGACTGACTTTTATGGTTACGGAGCAAGTGTCAAAATGTTTGTTGACGACAATGACCCTCCTGCCTCCTGCCGCCAGCCACCAGCCTCCGGGCTCCAGGCTCCTGCCTCCTGCCTCCTGTCGCCCGCCGCCTGCCGCAACCACGCCAAGGAGCACAACATGAGTGGTAATTTATTTTGCCTTTGCTTTCCAGCATGCTGATGGCCACACCCCCACACCAGGAGGATCAGCAAGTTGTACGAACGCCCCCGCACAGAGCAACAACAAGGAGCACAAAGGATAACCGGCTAGGCTAGCTGCTACCCCACCCCCAGTCTCTGCCAGAGACTGAAGGTCCTCCGACATTAGGCGCTAATCTTGATACTGCACGGCGAGTGAGGCGGGGGCAGCCCAGTCAGTCATCTGGCGGTGACAAGGAGCGCCAGCCAAGGTTAAGCAATTGGGCAGAGACACAGGAGCAGGCCGGGCTTGGCCACGCCCCCCTCCACCCTGGGCAGATGGCAGGGTGACAGGATGACAAGCTGGGGGCTGGCGGCTGGCGGCTGGCGGCTGGAGATTTAATTGAGCAGGCGATCATAAAGCTCGGACCAACGATGCTGCAAGCCTTTTGACCCTGATTCCATGAGTCAGCAGTGGCAGTGGCAGTGGCAGTGGCAGGTCCCCGCTCCAGTCGTGGCCCTCCACTGCGTTGTGCGGTTTATAATCCCCGCCTGGTTCGAAGTAGGCGGAGCGAGCTTCAAAACTGTTAGTTAAGTAACTGCTGGATTAATTCAAAACGTGTAAAGACGAATCGCTCACGGACGTGTGCGCTGCAGTGGACCCACTCAACGGGTGCGAGTGTGCGGGAGTGTGTCCTTGATGTATCACTTCCGCTGTCTGTTAACTTACGAGTGCGCCATAAATACGCTTGGCGGCCAAGAGCACACGCGCCAAGCGGAGCGATGCCAGCGCCGGCATTCAAACCATTTGATAGCAACACGTCTTTCTGGTATTTTCACACGCTTGAGCATCGCATTGGATTCAACGTCACGTTTTAGTGTCGCCCCAGTCCCCCCGGCACAGGCCAGGACCAGGACCAGTACCAGAACCAGGACGAGGACCAGGACCAGAACCAGGACCAGTCCCAACCCGCTGTCGAATGGCGACGCCTAATATGCTTATGCTGAATGCCCGGCCAGCTGTCTGGCAGCCAAAAGAGAGAGAGACAGGCACGATATCCAAACAGACGGACGAGGACGTGGACGTGGGTGTGGGTGTGGGTGTGAGTACGGTGTGGGTGTCGCTGTGGACGTGCACCAGGCGACGGGCAATCGAACCCTTTTCGTTCTCGGGCCCAGGCCCCTCAGCAGGCGGGTCGAGTGCGGGTGGCACAGCCACAGCCACATCCACAGACAGACAAGGAGACACACACGCACGGCCCCGGACCCGGCCCACGGCCCACGGCGCAGCACGTCAATGTTGATATTTCAACTACAATATTATTTTCACTTTTAGACAGACAAGCGGGTAACCAAAGCATACAGTTAGTTTATTTTGGAAATTATAATAAGCCACTTTGTGGCGTCGGCCCGTCGAGAGGCGGCTGAGCCGCTGGCGGAGAGGACGGGGGTCTGTTTGCACAAACTTATTACAGATTGAATGTGCCGCCGTCTCCGCTGGCTTCCCCGGGCTTCCCCGGGCTTCGGGGGTTCACAAATATGGCATGCACTCAGAGTATACGAGTCAGAGTCATAACTCATACGAATTCCGATGGAATTTCTGAACCTGGATACGTGTGTCTCCAGTCTATAAACCTCATACCTTCATACCTTAATGATCCTTATCAGGCACTGCAAGGGAAGTGTGGTTTCTTTCGCTGGCTTGCCAGAC
Organism: Drosophila pectinifera; assembly: GCA_008042775.1. Lineage (NCBI taxonomy): Eukaryota > Metazoa > Arthropoda > Insecta > Diptera > Drosophilidae > Drosophila > Drosophila pectinifera. Next base: position 21,754 of record VNKC01000783.1, read on the forward strand.
AGATATCAGATGTGGTTCCTGGATGCACTGGGATCACGGAGAGCTGCCTATCTATGACTGCTCTTAATAAGATAAGTCGCGGCCGCACTGCAACTAATGTAATTTGAACGGACGGAGACGGAGACGGAGACGGAGTGCAGCCGGCAGCCAAGAGCATTTCCAAATTCAATCATCCGTGGAAAAATTCCCGGCCAGGCCAACGGAGCGGCGGAGCGGCGGAGCAGGGGAAAATGTAATTAAGCTGGGAGTTCGGCTGAGCCAGGAGGCTTCAAAGGAGCACACGGAGCTCCGGAGTCCCTCCCATAGTCATAGTCATGGCCATAGCCATAGAGGAGGCGACGTGTACTTTGGCCAGCAGACAAATGACAGAGATAATTAGGATTATGTCCATTACGGCGCTCTCGTCGAGCGGAAAAGCAATTTGCAGCAACGAGGCTGGGCAGGAGCTATGAGATGAGATGAGATGAACTCGATCGTTCCTCGAATGGTGATCCCATTCCTGGCAAGGAACCCGCAGCCTGGTGACCTACACTCCCGGCCCGGGCTGACCTTCGGGCCGAGCGCGAAATGAGAAATATTGAGTGGGGCTTCCACTGCCACCCCGCACCCGAGTTGAAGGGCACAACTTTTATCATAAATTTGAGGCAGTTCGGGGAGAGTTCAGGGAGAGCTGCCGAGTGGTTAATGTAAATATATGGCCACTCCCCGATCACCCCGCCTACCCGCCTACCCACCCGCCTCTTGAACTTTCGCACATTCCGACTCGGTCTCTTTAAGCTGGCGGCAATCCGCAATTCGCATTCGCACTCGTAGCTCCTGTGTCCCAGTTCGCGGCTCCGATTCCGGTCCCGGAGGAGGGATAATTTCAATTTCCAGCTCCCGGCGAGGCGTGGGAGCTTAAACAGTGTTTATGCCTGTTAAATGCGGATCAGATAAAGGTCAACCCGGCCAGCCCCACTTGCCTTGATCCTGCCTGAGCCCCGTCGAATCCTTGAGCAGGGACAGCCGACAGCCGACACCCGACAGCTGGCTGCGGAGCTGAGGAGCGGCGGAGTCTGGTCCGGTGCTGCTGACAGTCCCTGGGCCGGGCTTTCCCGGACAGCACTCGACGACAGGCGGAATCAAATGTGTCATCAAGTGCCTGCACTCTGCCGACTGCCGACTGCCGGCTGTTTTGCCGGTTTGCTGGTTTCTGGTTTGCCATATGAATAGTTAATGACTCGCTCGGCTCTCTCCACACACAAGGCTGGCCCTGGCCTGGCCCTGGCCTTGTCCTTGCCTCGGACCAGACCGGACAATGGCCCGGAGAGGAGCCTGGCTGCAGCATTAGCAATGCAGGGACGGACAGGCAGGGAGGTGCGGTTAAGTCTTGCAGTGCAGTTTATGCAAAATTGCCGATAGCAATTTGCAAATTTAATGGCGTGAACAAATTCAATCAATGTATGCAAACAAATATCCTGGCAGCAGCGCCCCTGCTAGTCCTTGCTTCCTTCCGTGTCCTGTGCTTTAGCTAAAACTGTAAAAGGCAACAATAATCACAGCTCGGCACAGTCCCTGCCAGATAAGTAATTCGAAGAGCACACACACGCTGGCTCTGTCTGCCCTGGGTGTCCTGGGTGTCCTGGGTGTCCGGCGGGGGAGGAGGAGCACCTGCTATCTGAGGGCAGTCAGGTGCCATAATTGCTCGGCTGTCCCTCTGTCCCAATGTCCGGGGAACTGCTGCAGCTGCTCCTTTCTGTTGCTTCCGTCTCTGACTCCGATTCCGTTTCCGATTCCGATTCGGAATCCGATTCAAATTCGATGTTTCGATGCCTCGGATCCCCATCCTCGAGAGCTTCCACAGCTCGTTTGGGGCTGTTAATTGCTGGAGCCCCCTCCTCCATTATCACGCATGGAGAGGGACGCCAGGAGGGAGCTTCCTTCTTGAGGCTGAAATATATGGCCACCATTTCTTCTTTCTTTTCCGCCGCACAAATTTGTCTCTAGTAAGCGGGCGAAATGACAACTCAACTTAAAAAGTTGGCCGAGGCGGCAGGAAGCCAAGACGCTGCCGGCAAAAAAGCTGCAGGACTCCTGCCCCGAGTCCTTGGAGCTGACTCGGGGCTGGGTGGAAAGAAATATCTTGTAAATTATTGCAAAAAGCAGGCTGCAAATTAATGATAACGACCCGGCCAACACCTTCACCCCGAGCCCAGGGCGTCGAGAGTCGGGCGTCGGGCGTCGGGCGTCGGGCGTCGAGTGCCTGGCACGCCGGGAATCCACGCCTGGCCGGTGGGGGAGGCAGCTCCTTAAGTGACATGAAACAACCAACTACTTACTGGCGTGGCGCGTGTGTGTGGCGGGAAGGGAGCAAAGGGAGGGGAGCTCTTGACAACACACAGAGCTCCAGGACCCGGGACGACTGGCTGACTTTCTGCCTGGCTGACTGAGTGGCCGGAATAGGGCTAGCTGCAGCGGGTATAAATAAATGCTTCCTGTTGCTCCACACCCGCACACCCACACCCACACCCCCACCCCCACCCACACACACACACTCGGCCATTCACGCATGCAAGTTATTTATGAAGACGAGTTTTTCATTAGCTTATCGGATCGCCGCAATGGCTATCAGCTTCGGCCAGGGGCAGTGTCCTTTGACAGCATTTTTTGGCCCACACAAGCGTGAATACCCTTCGAGTCCCGGAGGCCACTTGCCACTGTGCAACTCCGGGGCTGGGCTGATTTTCTCCAAAAATTAATATACTGTTTCAAAGCCCCGCTGAGTGAGGTGCTATGTCACTGCACTGCTGCTTTGTCTTAGACAAAATGCACAGAATATTTGATTTCGTTTTCATTTTACTCTTGCTTCATTAATTGATTTATTATTTGGGCCACTTCAATTAGAGGAAGCAGTGTCATATCTCCATTAATAATATGATATCTCACTACACTCGCTTTTCCTTTGCCGTCCCTTGATGTGTCCAGACAGTTTTTGTAATGAAATAAATTCGATATGAGTCCGTCAAAATTTGTTGCGTGTTTCTCGCTAACTTTTATACTTTGCGAGCCACACTTCGGGCATGGGACCGCGGCTCACTCAGAGCTCACCCAGCACCGGCATGGTCGGGCCAACTCCTCCAGTCCCTCCGACTTCCACTTCCTGGTCACGGGCGGCTACCGGCCGGAGAAGAACGACCTGGTGAAGTACGCGGTCTCGCTGCGCCTGGGCGACAAGAAGAAGTACTTCGGGGACAACCACAACTGCGGGGGCACGATCATCAGCAAGCGGGCCATCCTCACGGCGGCCCACTGCATGTTTGGCGAGTGCGTACAGTGCGGATCCTGCTCCCTGCTCCCTGCCCAATCACCTCAATCACCTGCAAAGCCTCCACCTTCTCTCGCAGCAAGCGCCAGCACCAGGCCAGGAGGATAACGGTCGTCGCCGGGACGCCAAGGAGGCTCGTTGAGGAGCCCTCCACCCAGGTCAGGAAGGTGAGGAAGCTGCTGCCGCACCCAAAGTACAGGAAGTCGGCGGGCGGTGCGCCCAAGCATGACCTTGGGATAGTGAAGCTGAAGGAGGATCTGAAGACCGGAGACGCCGTTGCCATTATGTCCCTGATCGACAAGAGCCCCACCTCGGGGCTCCAGTGCACCACCGTCGGCTGGGGCACGGTCGTACAGGTGAGAGCCAAATCTTCCTCCCATCTCCCATCTGCTTCCGATTCCCAACCCCCAACCTCTCCCAGTGGGGTCCCCTGGCCGACGAGGCCGTCAATGGCGATATGCAGATTCTGCCGGTCTCGGAGTGCAAGAAGATTCAGTTTTTCACCGAGAAGGGCATGATCTGCGCCAAGAACCGCCATGACTACGAGGTGGACACCTGCCAGGGCGACTCGGGAGGCCCGCTCATCTGTGGCAACATGGTGACCGGCGTCGTGTCCTTCGGGGCTGGCTGCGGTGAGCCGGACATGGCCGGGGTCTACACCGATGTCTATTACTACCGCGAGTGGATCCAAGAAAACTCTGGCCCCCGGCTAGTGTGTCCTGTGTGGACGCTGCTGCAGCTGCTGCTGGCGCTCCTCCTGGTAGCCACCGCCACCGCCGCATGATGCATTCAACAGGCTGTCGGTCGAGGCGGTGGAGGCGGTGGAGGCGGTCGAGGCGGTCGAGGCGGTGGCTGCTACTAAGTGTCACGACGACGCCCCTGCCTCTCTCCTAGCAGCCTGCAGACGACAAACCAAAATTGACTGAAAAACAGCGGGCACGGCCTGACAGGCCCGTGGACGAGGACGCGGAAGCGGACACGAATCAGGGAAGGGGGCGTGGGATGGAGCATGCAGGACCTGCGAGGCGAGCTGCGGTGCATGGGGGCGCCATTACCCGCGCACACACACACCGCCGCGCACTCGCCGGACAACGGTTTATGGTTGGATGTGGATCCCCTGTTTGTGACAGCAATTATCGCATCACGACGACTCCCTGCACACCGACGCACCGACGCACCTGATGCCGGCGAGGAGGACATTATGCAACAATTCGCCATGGTTAATTCTGGGCACTCGCCAAACTGTTGATTAGACCAATTAGGGGCAGCGGCGGCCTCGTCCTGGACCTGGCCTCGTGGCAAGGCGATCGGGATCCCACCAAGGGCTGCCGGGCTGGGCCAACTGAATCTCGGGAAGAAATCAGTGCGGAAACATCCTGATTTGATATCAGCAATGCAATTAGTGCTGGCCAGAAGAAGGAGAGAAGCAAGCTCCAGGCACGCACGTGGTCCCCAGCGAGGGACGTTGCTTGGTCCTTGCTGCCAGCTGCCAGCTGCTGACTCCAGGCCTGGCCAGAGCAGCCGGCAAAACAATGTTGAATTGATGTGTGTGGCGCCGACAGACGTCGGGTCGGCCCCCCCTCGGGCCTCGCCCAGGAGTACAGGAACAGCAGCCAGCACTCCCAGGACATACATGCTCGCAATCAGGATTGTCATTTCGCATTCGCATTGTGTGCTTTTCAAGTGTTCATAATGAATTTAATCGCGTATGTTTATTGCTCACTTTGCCATGGCTCTCCTCCTGGCTGCTCGCTGCCAGGACCCGCCAGGACCTGCCAGGACCTGCCTGTCCCTGCGGCCCAACAAGTTGTTGTGTTCTTAGCCACTGCTCCGATGGCGGAGTCGAGTCGAGTCGACACTTTATCATTTTGTCACGCTTCTTGTTTACCAAGTTCACCCAGGCTCGTCACAGAGCTGGCTCTCGTCCTTGTCCCGCTGCATATTGATTCGCACACACATGGGCTGGGTCCCTGCCAGGACCTGCTCCCGCTCCCGCTCCCCCTCCCGCTCCCTCGGCCGGGTAAATTGTTTGCATATATTAGACACATGCCTTGAATTGCTTTTCAAGTGAGCTTCATTTGAAAATAATTGCAGTTAAACTTGGCATGTAGTTGTCTGATTGCGGGTTCCCCGCAGCCTGCTCCTGGAGAGGAATCAGAGGCATCTGCCCCAGATGCCACCGAAGAACTGCACTCGGACTGCGATGATGGCCAGGGTCGCATCGCTGCGTAAGGCTAATCTTGGCACCAGGTCCTGGGAGCCTCCCCTGAGTCAGCTGAGCAACTGGTCCTGGTCGTTCAACTCCGGAAGCCCGGCTGCGTGCAGTCACAGCCGGAGCCACAGAGTCGGCTAGGAGTCGGGGACTCCGGGCCTGAAAGGCGGTTGGTCGCAGCCCGGCCAGGACACGCATGCATGCTGACAAATCAGGCAGGCAGGGGCTAAGCTGAAACGTCAACGCGCCGACCACGAGATCCTGGCCAAGGCCCGACCCTAGCCGTACCCACAGGCGCACCCGGGGACCAGGAGCTGGGCCCGCAACAGCGACCAAACCGAAATCAGTATCAATTTGCGTTTGTAAATACATTTTAATGGCATTTCGAAGTGAGGCCGAGTTGACCCCGGAGCCCGGTCACCGCCTGCCTCCTTGCCACGCCCACTGGCTGCCCACTGGCTGCCCCCTGGCTACCCACCGCCCACTGGCTGCGCACTGCCCACGGCCTCTCCCACGCCTCCTCGTGGCGTAATCAATTTGAACATTTAGGCGCAATAGTCGCCGCCAGTGGGGGCGCCGCGTGGAGGGGCAGCCGAATGACACCGGAAATTCAAACTACTTCCTGTTTGGCGGTGGCATTCGTTAGCCGTGTTTCATTTTCGCTCTCGGATTTGCTTTGGTCTGACGGATGATGATGGCTTGGCCTGCGATTTGATTTGTTTTCATTGTAACGAGCCTTTTATTAGCTCCAGTGGCAGACCTCCTCCTGCTGCTCCCTCTCGCATCCCAGTCCCAGCCCCTTTCCGTGGCATGCCATCGCGTAGCATCCCGGCCAAGCGATCCCAGACCATCGTCCCTTCGTGGCTGTTATATTGGCTCTATTGTTGTTTTTGTTGCCATGTCGTTGTGGCCCTGTTCGTTAAATGCAAACACCAAAAGGGTTTTCAAAAACAACAATCAACGCCAGCAGCAACCGACCCTCTGCCTGCCCATTCCCAGTCCCCCTGCTAGCGCCCAGCTCCCAGCTCCCTGCTCTCAGCTCCCAGATCCCAAAGCCAGAGCCAGAGCCACGGTCCAATCGCCCAGCCTCGGCGGAGGGTGCGGGCGGGATGGGAGCGAGGGGGGCGATTCGAGCGACAGGAACGCCAGCGGCAGGCAACCCGTTTTCGATTCTGTTTACCCGACACTGGCGGGCAACACAGTGGCGGCCACTCAGCTAGGAGCTTCTTCCAAATGGATACTGGTCATTGGTTATTGGATAGTGGATAGGGGATAGTGGATATTAGATACTGTATATAGATAGTCGATAGGTGGTATCAGGTGGTATTTATTAGAGGAAAATTATCCATAACTCAGTCAAACAAGCGATGATTTCGACTCGGAACACTGTTCTGTGCCAGTTTTTATTAGCATAATAAATCTACGTTAATAGCTAGCGAATTTAAAACAATAAATTTTTTGACGATTTTTTGAAATTTTAATGATGTAACCCCTTACATTTTTTTCAAAAAATGGAAAATTTTTAATTTTTTATTTCTTTCAATATTTTATTGTCAATTGATCAGGCTTTGAATGGCGAATCGAAATATATATGACTTTAAAGTTAATTCCCCCTATTAATTGAGATACGGCTCTCAGAATGGCATAAAGTAGGGGATATTAGATAGTGGATATTATATGGATATTAGGCGGTATTTATCAGCAGAAAAGTAACCATAACTCAGTCAAACAAGCGATGATTTTGACTTGGAATGCTTTTCTGTGTCAGTTTTTATTAGCATAATAAATCTACGTAAAAAACTGGCGAATTTAGAACAATTAATTTTTTGACGATTTTTTTTAATTTTAATTTACATTTTTTTCAAAAAATGGAAAATTTTTAATATTTGATTTCTTTCAATATTTTAATGTTAATTAATCAGGCTTTGAATGGCGAATCGAAATATATATGACTCGGAAGTTAATTTCCCTTTTTATTTGAGATACGGTTTCAGAAAGGCATAAAATAGGGGATATTAGATAGTGGATATTATATGGATATTATATGGTATTTATCAGAAGAAAAGTATCCATAACTCACTCAAACAAGCGATGATTTCGACTTGGAATACTTTTCTGTGTCAGTTTTTATCAGCACAATAAATCTACGTAAATAACTGGCGAATTTAGAACAATTAATATTTTGACGATTTTTTGAAATTTTAATGATGTAACCCCTTACATTTTTTTCAAAAAATGGAAAATTTTTAATTTGTAATTTCTTTCAATATTTTATTGTCAATTGATCAGGCTTTGAATGGCGAATCGAAATATATATGACTCGGAAGTTAATTTCCCTTTTTGTTTGAGATACGGTTTCAGAAAGGCATAAAATAGGCTGATTTCGTGAGTGGCCTAAAACATCGCTTTATCGATCTAAAATCGATTTTAATGGGTGTATTTATCGAAGTAATAATACCATAAAGTCTGGCAGGAAACGGGAGCTAGCCGAGTGCCACGTGCTGTGAGCCTTTTTTAATTGTCTGACATTTCGCGTGTGGCTGTGTGCCTGTGTGTCTGTGTGCCTGTGTGCCTGTGTGTGGGAGCGAATGGGTGCTGGTGTCCGTAAGGGCGTGTGCGGGTGCGTGTGCGAGTGCTGTGTGTGTGTGTGTGTGTGTGTGTATATGCTCGTTATTGTCAGTCTGTAGCAAAGCGATTTGCATACAAATTTGGCACGAAGTGTAAATATTTAAGCAGATACAAAGTGTGAGTATTAAATTTTTGATACTAATTAATTATGCATGTGTAAATTTCGCAATGAAAATTATTATAACGCCATATTTCTGGGCCTCCCCCTGCCCCTGGCAGATTGTGCGCCGGATTTCGGCAATCAAATCAAATGTTTGACAAACAAGAGTCGGCATCGGAACGATTTGGAGCCCGGAGTCTGCATTCTGCATTTGTTTATCGGCCCACACCCTCGGCCTTAGTTGGAGTAATTATGTAATTAGATTAGGCACGTTACCCCGAGCATACCCTGCCCAGAGCAGGTCTAGGGTATCCTGGCCACCTCCACCTCCTCCTCCGGAGAACTCGAGCCACACTTCGAAGGCAATAATAACAAAACATTAAGTGCGAACAAAACGACCTAACAAATAGACAAACATGCCGGGAGTCGAACAAAGCCGGGGATACAATGTAACTAACGCCTCGAATGGCGGCAGGATTCAAGTTGATTGGGATCCGGCACTGGGATTGGGACTGGGATTGGGATTGGGATTGGGATTGAGACTGGCTTGGGTTGCGGGATGGGGCGGAGCACACAAAGCAATGCGCAGCAGAAGGGATATCAAACAAGAAATTCTATTAAAACTTTTTCACTTTCCGCCGCCTCGCCCCATATTCCGTAAGTGTTCGATTCAAAAGCCAAATATCCCAATAAATAATTTACTACTCCGTGCTCCGAGCTGCGTGCTCCGTGCTCGGTGCTCCTGGATAGACGAGGGGTCGCCGCCGAGGAGCACTCCTCTGTCCGCATACTTAAAGCGCATTAGCCAGGGTCCAGACCCAGTCAGGGTGCCCTGTAGCGACAGAGGGATACCCAGTAGAGAAAAGCTGCACTGAATCTCTAGGAGGTTGGCATTAGCCAGGGTCCAGACCCAGTCAGGGTGTCCTGTAGCGACAAAGGGATACCCAGTAGAGAGAATCTGCACTGAATCTCTAGTAGGTTGGCGCTCGAGCCCAGTATACCCTCTGGTGCTCTGCTCCCGACTGTTGTGGGTGTTGAAACTTTCCAAGATGCGAGCAGGACTCGGTATCCGACGGCGACGTACCAGTTACTCCCTCAACTGGCTCTCCGGGCCAAGAGGGCCTCGGACAACAAACAAACAGTCTGTCCAGTCCCAGCTACCCTCCACGGGCTCCGCCGAGTGCGAATTTGTCTGCGAAAGTGTAATCTATGGCCCAGACCACTGCAGACTATTTGTATTAATTTCTTGTCGGCGACTTGGCTGCTGCTGCCCCGCTCTTTGGAATCTGTGCCGCCCCCACTGGCCATCCTGGCATGTGCCAAGGCCAGCGGACCACGTCAGACGCATGGGAAGTTACCAAAAGGGATCGCGCTCCACCTGGAGCTTCATGCGGTTCCTCCGCCAGCGTAATTGTTTTCAGTTAACAAGCTAATTGGATGTTTGGCCAGCGTGGCTGAGGCAACCTCAGAGCCCTTTGATTAATTAAACAGCGTTATTTTAGCGTCGAAGCGGCGGGTGGTGCGGTCAATCGCCGCTTTCCAGGAGTAACTATAGCATTATTCCCCAAAACTTAAACTTACCTACGATCAATGATCAATTTGAGAAGAATAATTGCAATAATCCATTCATTACACGGAGAGAGCAGACTCCACCTGGTGACGTGTGCTTCTTGGCAAAAGTGGGGCAAGGGCATTGGTGGTTCCTGCCACGCGGGCGGCTACTTGATTCTTTATTAATTTATAAGGGTTTATCTAGTCCCATCTCCCATATATTATTTTGCCTCTAATGCTAATGGTAAAGTGGCAGTATTTAGGAGACTTCAAGGTTTTCCCTGATAACTTATCGGATTCAGATTCGGATTCGGACTCTGCCAGCCACTATGTTGACTTTCAATTATTAATATTCCCTTTCGCCGACTCTGAGTGCAGACTCAGGCCGAGTGGAGGAGGAGGCAGCAACCAGGACGGATGGTTAAACTCCTCCGGAGCTGCGGAGCTCTCCGCGCCGAGCTATTAAGCGAAGCATAACGGATAAGGAAACGGAGAACTTGCAAAGCGTTTCATCCAATTAGAAAGTGTAGTTCCATTGTTAATTGCCCCATCACGGCCAGAGTCCGCGGATGGACTCTCAACTTCTCTGGCGGAGCGCATACCCAATGAGCTGTAATTAACTTTATCCGAAAATCTTTGCCGTCCCGCGGTGGGATGGTGGCCAGTCTCTGGGCCAGCTGATGGGTCGTTAGGCCGGATCTGGCGCCGCGTCCGAATCAGAGTCACTTCTTCGCACGGCTCGAGTGTTGGCGTTTTTATTGAGTTAAGGCAAAGGCAAAGTTATGCAAAGATGCCCTAATTTATGGCCGAAGCAGTAACCAGTAGCCAGTAACCAGTAACCAGTAACCACTATCCTTGAGCCTGGTCACTCGATGCGTGGCAGTGTCGTCGCCCGCCAACCCCTTAAGGCGCCCCGGCACACACACCCCCATGGCTCAGAGCTCCGTGGTCCGTGGTCCGTGGTCCGTGCTGGCTTTGGCTTGTTTTATTCCCAGACATTTCCTCCGACTCAGGACTCCAGGAGCCACCACCCCTCGTTAGGTCCTGCGGACAGGGCTTGGCCATTGTTGCTGCTTCTGTTTCCTGATTATTTTTGTAATTGTTGTTTAAGTTGTTGTGGCAACATCAGCCGCACTTCCGCACTTCCGCACTTCCTTCTGCCTTCTTAGCGGATGCCGTTTGGGCGTGATTTAATTGAAATCAATTAGCGGTAATGAGTGGTCATTAAGTTGGCTTAGTGCTTAGAGAACTGAACTGCCTGCCTCCCAGTCCCCAGTCCCCATGCTCCAACTCGTCAGTTCATTCCGGGCCATGTTAATTCGGAACTTTCACTCCGCTTTATTTTTGGGATAAAGTGGGTTCATCGCCACAAGCCGGCCGGGGGACACATGAGCTCCAGTTCGAGTTCGAGTTCGAGATACATTTAAATGGAATTTAATGCAAATTGAACGCCAACTTTCGCAAATATATTTCAATTAGAGAGGCGGAGACGGAGTCGCTAACAATAACAAATTAACTGCGCCAACTCCGACCTGCGGACCAGCTACCAGGCCACCAAGTCCCACCTCCGGGCTCCGGGCTCCGGGAGGGAGGTCGGTCCAGTTCACATATTAAATGAAGGCATAACATTTGCCTTCCACAAACGCAACCAAAAGTATTCCCCATCCCCATCCCCATCCACAGCCTACCCAGCCTACCCAGCCTACATCCTGCAAAATGGCGGATGAACAGTTGGTCGCACTTAAAAGTGCACGGCCCGACGGGGGACGGGGGACGGAGGACGGAGGACGGCGGAAGGGGCATGGGCACGGGAATGGGCACAGGAAGGGGCGGGGCAGGCGCAACTTTTTAACTAGGTTTTTAGCGTTGCCTACCAGGGGCAGTGGCTGCTCCTCGGTCCTCGGTCCCCGGGTGGTGTGGTTAGCTCAGTGTCGCTCCACTTGGCAAAACGTTACATCCTTTGCTTTGTCGTCGTCCTGCCAGCTCTTCTTTCTTTCCATTCGTTCTTCCTTTTTTTAATTGTTTTGCTGTTTATTGCAAAATTACACAAAAACAATGCACGTTGATGAAGACGACAGCAGAGCAGCAGAGCAGCAGCGCAGCAAGGCAGGCCAAGAAGCAGATACAAAAATGGAAGGCTAACTAAGAAAGAAAGTCCTGAGAATACCCTAGATCCGACAACTACTCCGAATTTGTGTATGCTGGGTTATGCTATCTATGTAGCTTCTTTAATTTGTAAGGAAATGTTCCCTTCGTTACCGATCCTCGATCCTCTCTCGAAGGAGAGCTGATCCTTACCGCTCTCTCACTGCAGAGTTCTTCCCTGTTTTAATTTCAATAAAAGGGATATTACAAGTACAGTTTGAATCAGTTTCAATGGCACAGTGGGTCAGGATTGCTGCCAGTACTCCTTGGAAGGATGCACAAAACAAAAGCCAAGCAGCAGACTGCCAAATGATGATGATGATGATGATTGTGATGCTGATGACGTTGGCTGCGACATCGAAGGGTAACCAGGAGCAGGGGCAGGAGCAGGACCAAAGCAAAAGCCCAAAAAACAAAAGAGATAACGGACGGAGGACGGAGGACGGAGGACGAGGCCGAGTGTGTGTGTCGATGGGTGTGAGTGTGAGTAAGTGGGTTGCCGGGACAGTCGTCGCCGAGTCGCCGAGTCGCTGGTGCAACTGCAGGCCAGCAGAAGCAGAAGCAGATGCCCAAGCAGGAGCAGAAGTAGCAGCACAAAATAAAAACTTTCCGAAATGGGAAAACTTTTTTCTTCAACGGGAGAGGACAGCCAGGACACCGGGCGGGGGCGAAGGCGGAGGCGGGGGCGGTCGGCCGGCAAACGACCAGTAACGAGCCAAGTTGAAAAATCTTTATTGTGTATCAAACCATTTGTATTAATTAGAAGCGGTAGCGGCAGCAAAATAATTACAACAATGCAAAAGGGAAACGGGCAACTGGCAACGGAAAGCGGGAACTGGGAACCGAGAACCGGAAAACCGAAACAACAGAAGCCCATGCTGCACTCCATCCATCCGCCCGGCCAGAGAGCATATTTCAGGACGGGCAGGGCATGTAAATACGAGCGAGGCTCTCCTGTGGAGTAGGACAGAGCTGAGACTGGACCAGGCAGGAGGCCAGGAGGGAGCCAGCCCAATATTGAATCCAAAGCAGCCGCCGGAAGTACGGAAATTCTCGCGAAGCCCGCTTGATAATAAACTTATTTACAGCATAGTTTATGTACTGCAGATATCACTCATACGACATGGTGTCGCACATTTAACATGCACCCTGCTGTAAAATGCGATACGGCCGCACAAGTTGCGAAAGCGAGCTCCGGGGAGCTCTGGAGCTCTGCCCCAGCAAGGACCTCGAACAAGTTAGCGCCGCAGCACAACACACCACACCACACCGCACCACACACACAACTCCGCCCCTGCAGGACGACGGCGCGTGTGTGTATCGAATAGAGAGGGACTCATGATATAACTACAGAAATATAAGTACGTACAAGCATAATGCGATCGTAAAAAGGCTTTTCATTGCGAGCATAAAGTATTAAGCTACTTTGCAGCATCTTTGCATGCATTACCAAGGATAATACACAGACAAGTGCCCGTGGACTCGCCCTCCTCCGCCCCCCTTCACCGGAGCAGAGAGACACACTGAACACACACGCTGAACGGAATCACGTATCCTGCAGCAGATTAGCAGGGGAACTCCAGCTTCCTGCCTTGGCTGCGCGAGATCCGTCGCGGGAAGAGGCTCTCCAGTCTCTAGAAGACAGCCAGCTCCTCGCGAAATTGAATCTGCTGATAAGTTGCCGGGGCGAAAATAAAATTGCCATTAACTCGGATGGGGGGGAGGGACCTCGCATGCAGGGACGAGGACTAAGCCTTGCCCAGGGACTCAGACTCAGACTCAGACAGAAACAAACAACAAACCGAATTTATGAAATACTTACTCCATCCATCCATCCGTCCATTCATTCAGCCATTCAGCCATATATTCCTGCCTCCTGCCAGCTCCTTCTGTCTCTCAAGTCTGCTCCAGTCGGCTCCAAGACTCGAATCCCGCACGGAAGGATGAATTTACAAGCGCTGGCAAGTGGCCGAAGGATACTTTATTGCACTTCGTCCACGTCCTTGCGGTCACCCGGAGAGACACTCTAAGTCTTGGCCTGGCTGGAGGGAGGACTCTCGCATATGGGGAGGATCTGTATAAATACATTTTTGCCCCGCGACTTCAGTTGGGTTTCGTTTTCAGTTAACTCTGCTCCGACTCCTTCGCCACCTCTGCCACCTCCGCCACCTCTGCCTCCTCGCCACCCACCCACACACACATGCTGGCAGGCAGGACCTGCACCCACACGCACACGCACACGCACACTTGTGCGCCGGCTGCCCAGTTGGACGGCAGGCCGGCGACATTTTCGTTTTGGCATTTCGCATGCAATTTGCGGTTCATTGATTCGGAAGTTTTCCCATTTAACTTAAGCCTCTTTAACAATCCTATTGACGCAAATTTCTTCTTACCGTCTCCCGTTTCCCGCTTCCCGGTGTGGCCGCAGGAGCCGCAGCAGCCGCAGCAGCGGTGCTGAAAGCGATACAGCGCCCCCCCTGCAGAGGTACTCAGGTACCTGCCCCACCTGAGTTCCGACGTCCACTTAGGCGAGCAGATGTCCTCCAGCAGCCGATGCCATATGTCCGGCAGGCATCCGGTAGTGAGCTGCTCGATAATTATACATAATAATGCCGATGGGTCACTGCTCCGACTGCTCAGACTGCTCAGACTTCGGGGGTCTTGCTGGGGAGAGGAGTCTTGGACGTGGTCGGGGGAAAGCGGCTTGATCTGGTTAACAAAAGCGTTGCCAAAGTTAATGAGTTCCGCCACTGTGAGCGGGAAATTGCCGGTCCCCACGGGGATACGTGCATGTCCAGGGAACATCGGAGGCAGAGCACTCCCAGTCGCCGCGGAAATATCATCAAAGTAACCGATGTGCCGGTATCTTCCAGGCACATCAGCATCATCGATGAGCTGGCCATCAGGGAGCAGAGCAAGATGCCGAAAGGATGCTCCACGGAGCCCTGCAAAGGACACGGACACAAGGACACACTGACACACGGAACGAGGAGCAACGAGCAGTAAACCAAAGCGCCTGCCGCTCCAAGGACAGGTGCAATGTGCAATCTTTTGGTATTTTGTTGGCTTTACACATTTGGCGTAATGCCAAAACACAATAAAAAAAAGAAAGGAGAGGGACGACCACCCAGCACCACCTGGCGGAACGAGGACAAGGGAAGGATGTCTTCTGCGAAAGCAAAACAACTGCGGCAGGACGAAGACGGCGAAGAAAACAAAAAGACAATGCCAACTCTCGACTCCACTCAACACCTGGGCTGAGCCGAGCTGGGAGCTGGGAGCTGGGAGCTGGGGAGAAGGGCAAACACTTGAGGACGCGAGCGACTAGGCACCCACGCGATGATGGGGGATCCGGGAACCCCTTGCCCGCACCGGCGATGAGCAGCAAGGACGTGCATTCATTCAAATCGACTTCGGCGGCGCCTCTCTCCTCCCTCTCTCCTCCCTGGCCCCGAGCTGAGGAAAGGAATTCATTTTAATGCACAGGCAAAGGCTGAAAGCGGCAGAGTGGAGGGTCCTGGGGTAGGGTTGCTCGTCGTCTGAGCCAGGAAACGTTTGCCGGCAGACAGAGGCATAGCCGGAGCAGGAGCAGGAGCAGGAGCAGGAGTAGGAGCAGGAGCGGGAGCAGGAGCGAGTCGATTACGGCTGCGTGTGGTGCGCCAAGATGCGCCTGCCTGCCTGGGTGCTCCTCCGCAGTCGCTGCTCCCCGCACCCTTGTCGGCGGATTTAAACGGCCAAAGTGCAATCCAGAAACACAACACACGGGCACAAACACAAACTCAAACACAGGCGCAGTCAAAGGAGCTCCAGGTGCAGGTGCAGCTGAGGAGGGAAAGGACAGGGCAAGGACAGGAGACAGTGGCAGCCAAAAGCAAAGCGCCAGCTAGAGTCGAGCCAAGTCTAAGAGAGACGACCGAGTCTATAATTTTTGTTGTGGTTCCTGTCTATTGTCTTACCATAGCCCCTTGTCCCTTGCCTCGTGCCTCGTGCCTCTTGCCCCGTGCAGTGGCTCTATCTCTAAGCGGTCTCCTTCGACAAGGGCAGCAGCTCCTCCTTGTGCTCCGGCCCCTCCGCCGGCTAGGGAAATGAGCCATTCGCGTGAATTACTGAAATCGGATCTTCCCTGCTCGCGTTCCCTGCGGAGTTTACTTTTGGACTGGCTCTGGGGTATTGTGGTTTTAAAGCTGCCTGGGATTGGGGGTTGGGGATCTCCCACAAGTGCGAACTATGGCAAATCTTTAATTTTCAATTGGAAAAGAATTAGTTAATATGTTACTAGCTAAAAATATGCATTAATAAATGACATGAATGTTAAACTTAATCTTCTGGCCAAGGGTAGCTTGTAATTAAATTCAAATTAATTCGTTATTTCTAAGCTTATCAATGTGCAAAAGAATCGATGTTATCAGCATAAATTATCGCTTATGCAGATTAATCGATTGCAATTGTCTTTGGACACTCGAAGTCTAGTTCGAAGTCGCTAAGCAGCCGAAGACAATCTCCGCTAACAATCATAGGTGAAATGGATCCAAGAGCAATCGGCGACTGACTGCGGTCGGAGCCAAGGACTTTCTAATCGTTGCCGCCGCTGGTTGCGGAGTGAAAGCTGCTGCCTACCGAGTGAAAGCTGCACGGAGCCAATTCGCATCACAGCGCCGGCGCCGATTGAGTGTGTCTCCAAATTGTGGGTGGCGCCAAAGAAAGCTTGAGCGCTTTTCTTGTGGCTCATACGAACGAGCACAGTGGGTCCTTGTTTTTTCCTTTTATTCATGATGATGATTCGATCCCTAAGGGCTGCCTTTTGGGTATTGAATTAATTGCTAGTGGGTCCCTAATTTCGCATTTCGGCTACAAAATCCTTCACATATGATAGTTTGAAATGCGCGCCAAACCGGAAGTTGCTGAGCACTAATCGATAATCCGGCAAAAATGTTATCGGTTCCTACGGAGAACGCGTCAGTGCGCGCAGTCTGAAATGAAAATTATCCCTCATCCACCACCATTCTGGGTGGAAAAAATAAAATTAGCTGAAGGTTATATTTTCTTTCTTATAGTACAAATATACAAAAACGATATTGAACTCAGCAGTAATTAAATAAATATGATTGCCTTGTCGGATTATTCACGATATCGAGAAATGTAAATAGAAAAACAGCACATACCCGGTTTCATTGCCACCGTTCCTCTCTAGAAGCTATCGCTGGCGTGGTATCGATGTGTGGCGTGTATCGATGCAGTTCTGACATCGCTACCAAAAAATAAACAGAATCGAGAACGGAAAATACAACAAAAGCGTACCTTCGGCAGCTGGGCGCACGCAAAACCACGCAACTCGCCTCCGCTCGCATCCTGACATGTCCTGCGGCCGGAGACGCAGCGCCTAGACCCGCGCATCCGCCCCCGGAGCGCCCTTCCTGCCACGCAATTATGCAAGTTGCAGCCGCAGATCCAACTGTACTCGCCTCGCTGCCAGTGGAAGTGGAAGTGGAAGAGCAAGAGGAGGAGGAGGGGGAGGGCTGGAACAGCAGCGATTGCCGGACCCCTTGTACGGCGCCGCCTGCCCAGGACGCACCTCCGGAAGAGCAGCAGCAGCACCCTCAATCGGTAAGCACGCAGCAGGCTCCCAGGCAGCCGTCTGACAAATTCCTTCCTGCTTTCAGACATGAGCCAGAAACATTCCGATCCATTCTACATATCGCCCCGGCTGTTCGACAACCGGCGGCTCAAGCGGCGTCGCTGCCGGTGGATGGAACGCCTGCACGAGCGCCAGCGACTCTGCATGGCCCAGATGCGCGCCCAGGCGCTCGCCTCCAAGACTGACCGCGATGGCCGGCGCCAGCTGCAACGTCGCCATGGAGCCGCCGCCGCCCTGCCCGCGGAAGTGACCATCGACCTGCTGTCGGACGACGACGACCAAGAGCACGAGGCGGCTGGCCCGTCCAATGCCGCCGGCCACAGCCGGCTGCACGTGTTGCCATCAAACATGCTGCTGATTCCTGCCCCCGCCCTGGGATCGCAACGCTCACCAAGAGTGGGACGCCGACAGGGAACCGCCAATCACGCACAGGCCCTTACCGAGAGTATCCTGATAACCAGCGACGACGAACACAACGACCAGGAGCATCAAAACAAAGCGACGACATCGTGCCGGCAGCTCTCGATGCGCTCGCCCCCGCCCCTTGCGCCGCTTACGCACTCGGATACCGTCGAGGAGGTCACTGTGTCGCTGGTGCCGCGGAGTTCCACCACTGCCAACTGTCAGGCGCGGATGCGGCACTTGTACGGCCACTACAAGCCCGTCAGAGCACCTGCATCGGCCACTAACGGAGTGGCCATGGACGGTGAAGGAGGCGGCGGTGATACCAGCGGTTACCTTGAGGTGGATGTGGGCGGCGGCATTACAGCCACGCTGCCAGACGAGACCACAGTGCACACAGTCATCGCGAACCGCATCTACGAGCTCTCGCTGAGCAAACTACGCGAGGGCCTAGCTTCCAGCGGAGTGCCGGAGTACTCGCACGACCTTCTACCAGAGCAGTTGCAGAAACTATCGCCGGCCCTGCGCGCCAAGGTAGCTCCGCTGGTGGCGCCCTCGCCGCCCACGCCCATCTCCCTAAAGCTGTCCAGCGACCTCAGCATATCACTGATCTCAGACGACGATGACTGCGAGAGCAGCGGCCCACAAGCCAGCAGCGGCGGCGGCGGACTCAGACCCGAGCTGGTACACCCTGTTAAGGTGGCAGCGGCGGAGGCGCACGCTGCCGCCAAGTTGCTCAAGCAGCAGCAGCCGCAGTTGTCGGTGGTGCAACACCTGCAGTATGCAGGCGGCGGACTCACGGTGCCCGTAGCATTGGCCCTTCCTGTGATGGCGCATGCGACGTCGTCCGCCTCCGCGCCGGCGCTCCCGACACTGCAGTTGCCACGACGCCGAAAGCTGGGCTGAGAGCCCGTCGGACTTATCGCCATAATATCATTCCCCGAGCCGGACACACGGCTTAAGCAGGCCGTAAACGAAGGAGCGTCTGCTCAGCAGCATACAGAAGACATCAAGGCTGCTCCGCAGCGCCTGCTTGGTTTACGGCGACTTGTAGACTTTACCTAGCAGTGGCTAGTAGTGCAAATATGGAAGTAGGCTTAGTCACTCCACTCCCCATCACAGATTCCCAGTTAATCTTGCATCCGTGTCGAGGCACAATCCGGCCTTTTTCTCTCTCTCTCTCTCTCTTTCCATTCCATATCACGCCATCCCGCCCTCTGCCCGCCTCTCCTGTCTCTGTCTTTCTCATATTTTAAGCTTTAAAAGGAACGAGACGCAACGTACAAAAGAAAGTAGAAATGCTTCATCCCACATAACATATATATGTATTTGTGTATTTGAGAAGTAAACAAATTTGTAAAATTTATACGAGAGAATAGAGGATAGGAAATAATACGGAAACGTGGAAAATCATGAGTTCGGAAGCGAGAAAGAAGGGAAAGTGAACCCAATATTTATACAAGTACAAGTAGCTAGATTAAGCCTTACATTATGTACAATTTGATTAAGTGGATCGTACTTGTGCGGATCCGGATCCGGATCCTCCGCGACCCGCACCGCAGTCTGTATTACATTTATATTACAACTGATCACCAAATCGGAATAAACTTTTCTTGTATATACCTGTACATACCTCGCTTGAAGTCTTTCTTGGGGAGTATCAATGGGGAACTATGGCTATATGTCCACGCCTGCACTATGCATGGACTTATGCGGCTCCTAGCCCTAGCTAGTGCTAACTCTGCTCAGGGCTCGTTGCGACAAATGACGGAGAGACGACGCCTCTTCACCACTGGAGCGTTTTTAAACCAGGACTGCTCTCTGGCCAGAATTTCGTGGGTGAACTGGTATCGCGCCAGGTGGCTCATGACGTAGAGCGAGCGTCGAGGCAGGAGCAGGTCCGCGGAGTGGTCTGAATCCCGATCCGGAGCTACCCGCACCAGTCGCATAACACAGTCGCTGAGCAAGCTGATTCCCGCGATGGTGTTGCCGCAGAACTGCAAAGCGGCTTGTGAGTTTGGGTATAGTCTGTGTCCTAATGCCTGACTTACTCGGACACTGTCCACATGCGGCTTGATAACTCCCTCCTCGGCCAGGTCCAGAATGTGAACGTGGGGCATCACCTTTCCGCTGAAGACGGCCCGGGAGACCCTATCAAGCACGCCCCGGTTTTCCACGCTCCAGTCCCTGCGCTCTGACTCGCGGTACCCGTGGATGGCCTGCAATGGTAATGTGGGTTAAAAAAGGCCCTTTCGGTCCCATACTCTCCACTTACGTCGTCCCAATGGCTGGACTGGTACGGCAATCGGCTGAGGTGAGGCTCTATTTCTTGGATTAGGCGCTGTTCCTCGTCCGCCGTGACAAAGTCCTTGATGACCCGCATGTTGGCTTGGAACTCCCGCTTCTCACACGGCGACCACTGACCGGCGAAGTGCACAAGGCTGAGGCAACGCGGCTTGGCGCCAGCCAGCACTCCCAGGGCTCCGGAGGGAGGCAGTCTGCCAAGGAAGAGCATGTTGCGTCAGAGGAGCAGAGGATTCAGCTATCGATTGTCCGCATTGGAGGCATTCGATAAGCACTGTCACAGGTCCCAGCAGGGGGAGTCCCCGGCAAGGACTGGGCACCGACTCGCCTCACAGGGATGCCACTGCTGCCAACCAGGTGACTCTCTGCTGGTCTGGGAGCACGGCCACTCGATTGACTCCCAGCGAATGTCCACGCATGCGCCGGAGCACCCTAGCAGTTCGCCTTCGGTTAGGGCGGAAACGCTTTCCGGTGTAGATATTCCAGAAATATTTCTGCTCTCCTGCCGTACTGCTGCGACGCTGGCCGAGCTGCTGCAGACCGCTGGAAGCTGAAGCTGGAGCTGAAAGCTGAGTGCAGAGTGCAGATTGTGGAGTGTCGAGTGTCGGTGTCGGTGTCGAGTGTCCAGTGCTGGTCCCAAGTCAATTCTAAGCGTATCGAACGGTTTTAAAAAGCGCTCAGGTCACACACGGCTGCTGACGGTGAGCTCGAGAGCTATGAGCTGTGGTGGGGCCCAGGAGCAGGCCCGTTAATTGTGGAAACTTCTTAATCGGCAAGTGCGTAGCAGTGCGGTGCAGTCCCAGGCCCAACACCGCCGGCGGTGCTGTCCCAGTGTCCCAGTGTGCCAGTGTCCCGCCCACGCCCACGCTCCAAGGCTCACGCCTCCGTGTGCATTGGTACCGGGGATTCGCGGCAGCAGTGTGTCGGTACACTGGACACCCTGCGGGCTCTCCTGCGAAGAGGAAAACGGGAAAACGGGAAAACGGGGCACCGCACCTAAATCTAATCTAAAATTCCTTTAGAGCCCCGCAATTATGGCGATGCGAGCCATGTAGAGTGTGTATACACAACACACACACCCCGCTCCCGTA
Organism: Drosophila pectinifera; assembly: GCA_008042775.1. NCBI lineage: Eukaryota > Metazoa > Arthropoda > Insecta > Diptera > Drosophilidae > Drosophila > Drosophila pectinifera. The sequence continues at coordinate 43,126 of VNKC01000783.1, forward strand.
CCCTCGTACGTGTCCCTGTCCGTGTCCCTGTATCCGAGGAGTGCGTGCACTGAAAAGTATACCATCTACCGTATGTACATACATGTCTACATATTGAGGCTGTGCCCCCTTCCAGGGCTCTGTTTGGGTACAACAGGCAAAGTGTGTGTACTCTCTGTACATGCATATGTACATACATCGGGCGGGGGTGATGTACGCGGAGCACCGTGTGCCTTTCCCTGTCAAAACGGAGATGTGTTTTATATTTTGTAAAGTTTCTTTTCGAAAAGGGTTTCAGGGCTGCCTGGGCATATCCCTTACCATAGTCAGATGCAGCTCCGTCTAAAGTCACGCCTCTAACTCGGTCCCGCTCCTCTCCGTGTCGTGGGATCAGGAGTTTGCGCACTCCCTTCACCTGGCGTCATTCGTTCCGTTGCATGCTTTTGCATCGGCGGACACTGCGAGAAATTCCACCACACCCACTTGCCACTTGCCACTTGGCACTTGGCACTCGCAAAGTCCGAAGATGTAGCCGACGAGTACATGCTCGCTCGCGTCCTGGTTTATCTACACCAGAATCCCAGTATCCCCAGGCGGGAGGGAGTGCGTATGTGTGTGTGTGTGTTGTTGCCGGTGCCAAACGTAAACAAAGCCAGTGCAAAAGCAAAAGTTGATGTACATACTCTTCTTCCTGGTGACTTTCCGCAGCTCCAAGCAAACGGCAGGATGCTGATCCGCTGGAAGAGCAAAGACAAGAGCGCGTCCTCCAACCAGAGCGCCTGCGGCAGCAGCTCCTCCTCGAAAAAGAAGCGCAAGGGCCGCGACGGCGGTGAGTAGTGAAGAGTGAAGAGTGAAGAGTGAAGAGTACCGCTGGAGCGTGCCACAAAGAACCGTTACGCAGGCAGGACACAGTACTGCCTAACGCGTTACCGCGTTGCAACCAGTGTTGCAAAGGGACTAACACGACCCTCTCTTTCAGAAGAAGACTGGCAGAATGAGAACAAGTCGGGACGGATGCCGGCGAACGAGCAGGGTAAGTGCAGGCAGCAGCTACAGCTGCAGTGCATCAGCATCTCTAACCCGAGTCCTACTCCTCTGCAGGCGGAGGCGGTGGCGGCGGCGACGAACGACGCCGAGCCATGCGACGCGACGATCCGCGGCGCCACACGCTCGGCGGCGACATGCTGGTCTACGGCGGCTCCCAGCACCAGCATCCGCACGCCCACCAAATGGCGCCCCAGCAACAGCGGGCTATGGATCTGGAGGTGAGGCATCATCATCAGTAGGCATCATCATCCTAGCTAACCTCATTACGTGTCCCTGCAGATGAGCACGCGGGCTCAGAGGAACAAGAAGAACCAGCCCATGCGGGGCTATGCACCCGTCAACCAGGGACCGCTGTTTGACGACGATCCCGGGATCATGTCCGAGGTGGAGACGGCCAGCACCGGATTCCGAAGGGGCGGCAAGCAGCGCTCCTCGCTCCCCGTGGTGCGCACGCCCTCCAAGACGCTGGAGCGGCCTCTGGGCCTGGTGTTCCTGCAGTACCGCTCGGAGACGAAGCGCGCCCTGCTGCCCAACGAGATCACCTCGATCGATACGGTGCGCGCCCTGTTTGTGCGCTCGTTCCCTCGCCAACTGACCATGTCCTACTTGGAGGGGCCGAACGTAAAGATCTACATTCACGACGCCAGCAAGGACATGTTCTACGAGCTGGAGGACGTGCGGTCGCACCTGCGCGAGATCCGAGATCGCTCCGTGCTGCGCCTCTTCGAGTCCACCGAGGTGGCGGCTCCGCCCCAGATCCTGCCCGGCGGCCCGGGCATCCCGCAGCCCCTGCCGCAGGCTCAGGCCCCAGCCAACTGGGACCAGGATCAAAGCTACTTCAGCGAACCGGAGTTCGACTCGGACTACAAGCACCAGCACATCCACAAGTCCAAGGTGAGCTCTTCCGAGTTTTGGTTTAAATAATCCTTTATTCAATATCACCGCGTAGGGGCTAGTGGTTGGGGCTAGGTGTGGGTGCATAGACGGGTGTCCATGGGCGAGTCAAGGATTGTTGGGGGCCGTGCCGCCTCTGTAAAGCGTTGACTCCCGCATGGACGGCGGACAGCGAAGAAAAGCGGGTTCTGGTCAGAGGACGCCCACTCCCATATAAAAAAAAAAATAATACAAGAGAGGATTAAGGAACGGAAGCTTAAACTGAGGACTGGACACATCTAGAAGTTGCCGCAGGGACCCACTGTGAGGCCCTTAAGCGCGTTGTTCATATGCTCGCGCACATCCTTCCACGCGAACACGATGGCGCCCTGGAAGGGCTCGGTGTGACAGCTGCCGCAGATGGCCATCACGGCCTTGACCTCCTCCTCGGCGGGCTCGCGGTCGTGCGTGCTGATCTCCTCCTCCAGGCTCATCTTGAGCGTAAGGTCCTGCTTGAACTGCTGGCCGCCAAAGTCGGCCAGGCCGTTGTATATCTCGCTGGCGACGTCCGTCGTCCCGGAGGCGCCGTCGTCCACCACGGATCCATCATCCAGCAGCACCAGGCCGCGCTTCTGCAGCTTCTTGTTGCCCGCGGCAGCCGCCTCCCGCTTGAACTGGATGTGGGTCTCCGTCTCGTCGATGAACTGCACGTTGGCCGAGTTGCTCAGCATCTGGAAGCGGTTGCGGTTGGCGCCCGGAGCGCCCTGCGGCGGAGCCAGGCCAAGCAGCTGCTGGGCCACCAGCCGGGAGCCCGCATTGATCTGTCCATTGACGAAGTTCGTGTTAATGGTGATGGCCTGTTGGGTCGGATCTCCTGGAGCAAGAGCAGAACCAGCAGCGGGCGCGGACGCCGGCGCTCCACCCGCCAGCTGTGGCGGCGGGTTGGCCAGGTTGATGCGCACCCGGGTCGGGATCTGACCACTGGCCAGCAACGTGTGCATGGGCTGAGGACGGTTGATCTGGGGCAAATAACAGGATTAGGAAGGAGGGTTAGCGATGCAGTCCCGCAGCCCTTACCGTGGGAGGAGCACGCGTGGTGCTCGAGACCTCCAGCCCCTCGTGATCGAAGTGGTGGACGTGGTGGTGCTTGTGATCGCGGTGCGCCTTTCCGGCACTGAGGGCCACCCGGTAGACCTGGACCAGCGTCATCTCGAAGTGCAGGCCGTGGCTGACCTCGCCGGTGACCGAGCTGCCGCCGGAGCGCAGCTTGCCGTTCGCCGGTATCTTATGCCCCACGAGCTGCGGATTCCGAAAGTAAGAGCGGAGCAATTAAAGCCGGAGCAGCTCCCCTACTCACCGAGTTGTGGAAGCCACGCCCAATGCGTTCCGCCTTGAGCCAGGCCTGCCACTCGCCCGTCTTGCCATTCCACGAGCTGCACATGTGATGCCACTGACGCATTTTCAGCGGGTAGTTCAATCTTCGCCAGAGCAGAGAGACATTAGTCATCTGGACGGACCGATAGATGGACGCAATGTCCCACTCACCTGAACATTTGCTGCCCCTTTATGGCCATCGAAAGGAAACTGGAATTCTGCGCATTCGCGACCCAGATTTGTATCTCGCGCGGCTCCTTTCCAGCTGTGGATGCACAAACAAGTGGATCAGTTGGGTTTCGAGACTCGCTTTCAGGCCAATAATGGCCATGATTGGCGGTGGACTGATATTGCGAAATCTGACTCAATCAGGGGCTCAGACTAAGAATCCCCCCGGCTCGATTCCCGATTACCCGATCAGGAAGGCCCAGGAAAGCCGACCACGAGCCCGGTTATCCAACAGCGGGACAGCTGGAAGTCCGCCAAATCCTGTTAGGCGTTTACCATGGAAGCTTGTGAGATGCATACGATTTAAATATGAATCACCACAGCCCGGCCTGGCTGTGGAAATCATTTCCTAGCCGCTGGACAGCCAGGCGGAAGCCCGACTGCCGCTGCTGATCGCCGCCGTCGCCGCTACTTGAATTGAGGCTTAGGCTTTGGAATTATGTCAAATGCTAAAGCTGCCGCCTCAGCTCCAGCTCCCAGCGCCAGCGTCAGCGTCAGCTTTAGCTGCGCACAGTCCGACACCAGCAACAATGCCGACGACGACGACGACATCCAACTGGAAACAGGTAAATTATCGCTTATGTAATGCGACCGCAGCGTCAACAACAACAACAACAACAACAACTCGACAACCAGCAAGTGGTAGAGGCGGCGGCTTCATGGGGCAGATAAAAAGTGTTCAGAAATGAAGACGAGAAGCTAGACAAAAGCATCTTTGAGGTAGCAGCAGCCAGCGCAGCCCTCTAAGGCCCGAAGAGCACTCATTATTAAGCCCCAGAAGAGGTTGTCCACAAGCCGCACCACTCCCAGCCAGAGCCACTCCCACTCCCGCTGAGACCCAGCATCCAGCAGCCCCATCATCGTTGACCATCAAACGTAGTACGCGAGCGGCAACCTGTCGTCTTGTGCTTGTGCCGACTTGCATCAGGAAGTGGGCTTCCTTTCACTTTCGCAGCAGCAGCAGCAGCAGCAGCCGCAGCCAGGTGCGAGCGCCGGAGCGTGGCCCACAAATTTCATTGCCCACAGCGAAGGTCTCTAGCTGCTGTTGACTGCTGGCTGGTAGATCTGCGCTGCGGAGGCCCGTCAAAAGATCGACGCCCGTCGCTTGGCCGCTTATGCAACAGCAACAGCAACAGCCTCAGCCTCAGCCTCAGCCCGATGTAAGTCATCGGTCACTGGCGGGGCACAGCATTGTGGAGCTATTGTCCGGCCCATTGTCAGGCCACTAAAGCAAGTCACGGTGAGAGGCTGACACCGCCACCGACACCGACACCGACACTGACCAAACCCAACACTTAACCCGGTCAAAGCCACGACTGGCACTCACCCTCGTAGGTCAGCAGGACATGGTCCCCGCTGTGGTTGGTGAACCGCATCCAGAAGCAGAGCGTGAACTGGTCCAGCTCGGGCATAGGGTTGCCGTACTCCACCTCGCCGTCCTGGTTGAACGCGAACTTCTTGACGCTGCAGCGGTTGGAGCCGTACAGCGGCGTCCGCGTAAAGGTCAGGGGCTCCTTGGGCGCCTCCACGTCCTCGATGCTGTAGGACTCGTACTGGTCCTCCACATGGTCTCCGAACGTGATCGGATGCGCTGCCGAGGCGGCTGCTGTGGCTACCCCGGGGTCCACGCCGTTCACGATGGCGGCACGGGCCAGAAGCAGCTCGTCCTCGGCCTCGGCGGCCTCCTTGCCGCTGCCACTGCCGAACTGGGAGAAGCTGGAGGAGATCTCGTGGCTGCTGCTCGCAGCCCCCGGATGCGACTGCTTGAGACTGTAGGCTGCGGTGCTGCCGCTGCCACTGCCGCTGGAGCTGACGGCGATGGGCTTCCAGGCGAGGATGGAGACGGACGCGTTCAGCAGCACAAGGCTGAGCAGCGCCAGGGTGCGGGTGCCCAGCGTCATTTCCATGGGATGAGGATGTCGGACTTGGAGTCTGAGTCGGGGATTGTGTCTGGCTGAAGATCGGATCTTCCACGCGTCTGCAACGTCCGATTGGCGCGATGTCTCGGACTTCACTAATCATCCACGCATGCGCCGCGGCCAGGTTGAGTTGCGCCGAAAATAACAACAGCAGCGGTGCGGCAGCGCTGGAAGCTCGCAGCTTGGAGCTTGGAGCCGCAGCTCTGTCGGCAGCTCGGCCCAACGGGTCCCACGTCGCGCTCGGCGGTTGTAACGAATTACGAACTGTAACTGCTATATTGAAATTGAAACTGGTTGAGGTTTGTCGGCTATGACCGTAGCAGGCGGCGACGGCGGCTAGTGAGCCAACTCGAGCCACTTGCACTTGCTGCACTCCGCGGAGCGGGGCTTCCAGCCTGCTAATGCACTCGATGTGTAATCGACATGCGGATGAGTCCATGCCTACTCCAGCGGAGAAGAGCACGTGCGCCTGGCCGGACCCCGGACCCCTAACCCCACTTGCCAGCTTACCAGCTTACCAGCTTACCAGCTCACAGGCAGAGGGAAAGGGTAGGGCTTTCGCCTCGCAATTGGCATCGGTAATTCCGGCGAATTTGGCCACTTTGGCGAGTGATTGGCTCGGAGTGATCGATCGGATTGGGTGGGTCAAATGGCAATTAACGGGTATTCATCTTGCCACTGCCATTGCCAAGACAACACGCGTCATCGGCCCTGGCACTCGCCTTCCAAACAAAGCGATCCAGTGCGAGCCCATGTATGGCACGGAAAGAAAGAAGATCGGAGGGATCGGAGGTACATGTGTACTTGAAGCCAACGCCTACCTTCTACCCTCAATATTAGTGTCAGGACTGAAGGGCAAACCCGCCTCAAAGCATCCAAATTTCAATCTGTCTGTGAATGTCTACTCTTTAGGCCAACTTGGTTTGTCATTCATAATAGTATTACCAACTATTAGTCTACTACTGCTAATCAAGGGATTTGTTCATCTGATAGGAAGAAATATAAGGTTATCGGAATAATAAGATTTTTAAATTTGTGAGGGTTTAAGAGGTCATCTTACACAGCGATTTCTCTGCGTGTACGCACAAGTACTACGTGTCGGTGCGCAATCTTTGGGATAGGCCGCGACCATCGACATTAAAGAGAGGAGAAACCACACTTAACATTTCGCTACTTGAACGAAGGCCAATTGGCAGCGTTGGGCAAAAGTACCCATGCCCTTGCCCCTGTCTCTGTGCCTGTTCCTCCACCTGCTCCAGTCCCTGCTCCAGTCCCAGTCCCAGTCCCTGTTCGTGTCCCCCTCCCAGCTCTTTCCCCGTGACGAATGCCTTACTAACCGCTTCTCCATCTATCTATCTTCCAGATTGGCAAGCAGCCGGCGCCCTACTACGTGGGCTCGTCGCAGACCCTGCCCCGCGGCATGTACTCCTCAGAACGCAACAAGGTGTCGATGGGTGCGTAGCGTAGTCGATCCCTCCGAGCAATTGATTTCAGTCCCGTATTCTTTCGTTGGGAGTAGTGGCCCCTCTTTTGAGTTGACCATTGACCACCGTTGACCCTCCCCAGATGCAGCCGCTCTTCCTCCCTGCTCCCATTCCTCCCACATACCCACTCTCCTTGGAGGGCTTATGTTGTGGCTTGCCTTCAGTTCCGTTCAGTTCAGTGCAACCCCGTGTCTAAATATGATTCATGTCCATTCATTAACCCAACAACACTCACACCCGAATCCCACCACCCGGTGTGAATGAAGGAGCGCCTGTGAAACCACTCAGATCACTCAATCCAAGGGGTAGCATGGAACCCCTGTTCCCCTACACCCCGGATCAGTTATACAGCATTCCAGGTACACGAGAATTTGCCTTTCTATATCCACTTATAGCTAAGACTGTGCGGCGCGACCAGTTCCATGGCACCCAAGCATGGGTCGGGACAGTCGCCCACATTCCACACGATTCCACATTTCACACACACGCGGCTATCACCCATTGGCTACCTTCCATTGGCTTGCTTCTTGCATCGCTAGAATCGCTATAATCGCTAGAATCTGTAGAATCGCTGGAAATTGTACTTTCGATCGCTGTGACACCACCTATATATATATATTATATGTCCATCGGAATGCGTTCAGTCGTGCATCCCCCATCCGCTTCTGTTCGAATCGATCGTTCTCTTGCTTTTATTGCCTTCCGTTCCGTTCCGTTCCGATTTGAAATGAAATTAAATTCGAAATTAATAGTTAGAGCTACGTTTAAGAGAGGCTAGGCTAGGTGCTTACTGCTAACCAGCCCCGGCTCCTTTTGCAGACGGCTACACCAGTTCCCCGGAGCGCAGCAGCCGCGGCAACTACGAGGAGCCCTACTACAGCCAGTACGGCACGCGGGGCACTGTCGTGGCGCCCATCATCGACGAGGAGCAGAGGTGAGTGCCTTGGGGGGTTAATATGCGTAATATGCGTAATATGAGTGCAGTAGAGTCTAGAGTCTAATCCTATGATCCCTATGATCCACAGCGACGGAACCATGACGGAGGACCAGTACGCCCTGTACGGCATCAAGGTGGGCGGAGGACCCAACCGCCTGGCGCACCGCGGCAACCAGATCTACGACCCCACTAGGTGAGAGTTCCCCAGCGCTGGCCCCCGCGCACGGCGTTCATGTAGGAGGCGTAGTCCTGCAGCAGCAGGTTCCGTGGCTTCCTTTCGTGGGGACTGGCTCGGCGCTTGCTGCGCCGGTAGACCTTGATGCGCTTGACGTTGCCGTTGGATGAGGTGGTGGCCGTGGCCACCGGATGGAAGTAGGTGGTGCCCTTGCTCTTGATGGCCTGCACGATCAGGCAGAGCAGGTAGCCGCCGAAGGAGAGGAAGGCCAGGGCTGTGATGCTTATCTGGAACAGCGTCTGCAGCTTCGAGGGCTTCTGCTCGGCCCAGGGTGTGGGGGAGTGCGGATGGTACGACTGCCAGGGTCCACCGCTGGCGCTGGCGCCAGTGCTCTCGTGCTCACCGCCCCTGCAAGGAATCACTAGTAGCTGGAGGTCATTAAAGGGAGCGTGCCTCACCGATCAGCGGCAGCGGCGGCCATTAGAGCCATTCGCTCCGGCATCTGCGACTCCGTCTTCGAGCCCACCTGGTCTCCGCCCGGACAGTCCGTGGTGGGAGCTGGAAAAGCATCGCCCGGCGAAATGTCGTTGCTCAGGGCCAGCTCCTCCATTCTCTGAACGGACTTCTTCAGCAGCAGCAGCTCGTCCACCTGAAAGTTGGCCAGGCAGCGGGCAAACCGCGCTGGCGTGCTGACCACTGTGCGAGTTTTGGATTCGTCATGAGTCCGCCAGGGCCACTGGGTTGCCCAATCGCTTGGATTGGCTTGGATTAGCTTGGATCGCAATGCTACATACCACTGCAAGTAGTCATGTTTTTGCTGCCTGTGCTCTGTGCTTCTTGCTCCGACCCAGCTTGCCAGCCAGCGACTGGTGACTGACGACTGGCGCTGCGTGCTCGCCCGACTGCTGCTGCTGTGGCGCCTACTGCAGGTGCCTCCGAGCGGAGGAGGGTGCACATGCTAGTCGAGGTATATGGAGTACGTATAGCCAACCGCATTCTTGCCGGTTTCGGCTTCGGTTCACGCTCCAAGAGCTGCGACTAAGTGCTGCGACCCCCGTTTCGACTTTGATTTCGATTCCGATTCCGATTCCTATTCCGGTGTCTTAGCCAAAGCCCAAGCTCAAGCCCAAGCCTAGGCTTGGCTGCGCAATTGGAGCGGTGCAGCGACAGCGACAGCGGCGGCGGATGTGTGGCCCAGTAAACGCGGTGGCGCGACATGGAGACACGCAATGAGCGACAAGCCCTGGATTTTGAAAGTCTACAGGGTATTAATCTGGTTCCAAGTTATTGCATAGTTCATATTCTCTTTCCGCTTCTGCTTGTACTTGCAGGCCCGAAGACTTGCACCGCATCCGCGTGGAGCACATGGAGCGGCAGCTGGCCAACTTGACGGGGCTGGTGCAGAAGGCCCTGGTGAACCAGAACCCGCAGATCGGGCCGCTGTCGGTGCCCACCCTGGACTCGAACTATCTCGTCGTGCCATCCCAGATGCAAGGTATGTTCGCGGACCACCTCGTCCAGCCAGCGGATGTGGGTCCGCGCCTTATGTGTTGTAGATGTTGTACTCGGCACCCGCTTAGCTTGGAGCCTCGACGTGGGCAGACCACCGCCTGCACTGCTTCCGAAACAGCAACTAACCCCCGCTCTCGCCTTTGGCCTTATATATGCGGTTCCAGCCAGAGAGTTGGCCCAACTCTCCAGCCAATCCTTGCCTAAAGTCTTGTCTCTGCTCTTCTCTTCTCTTCTCTTTTCCCCTCTCCCTCTCTCCCGTTTCTCCCGTTTCTCCCTCTCTCACCGCTCAGCCAACGGCTCCGGGGACGAGCTGTACATTCGGGAGAAAGCTCCCAAGCTGGGCAAGAACTCGTGCCGTAAGTGTGAAAGAAGCCTTACCCAAAGAAACCAGACATCGCATTCCTTGACCTTGTCTTGCAGAAAAATCCGTGTCCTTTGAGAAGTCCGTGTCGTTTAGCGATGACATACAGGGCATACCCAAGTCGCACAGCCCTCTACATGCCGGTAATTCCTGCCACTAATCACTAACACTCGGGGTATTCACTAGCTGTGAAGAATAAACATGACCATGCCGAGAATCTAGTATCTTGTTGCACAGCAGATGAGCTTCCTCAGAGCAGAGCTTGTAAAGAACAGCCTCGAGCCGCGAGCCTCCGAAGCCTCTCTCCCTGAACAGAACCCTTTCTCTTAATTTGGTGCTTGGAGAACTCTCTCTCTCAGCAGAACTCTTCCTTTTAGGCTCTTTCAACATCAACTAAGAGAGCCACTCAGCTGAGCACGAAGATTCATACTGTTCCTTGCGAGCTCTGCTGGGCTTTCTGTCCAGAAACAAATCTCTTTTCTCCTGTGGCTGAGAGATGTACTTTCTCGGTTATCAGAGCTGGTGAATACCTATGCCACCTCCGAGGCCCCATCCGATGATGGGGCAATGGAGGTGGAGAGTGTGCAGATGGTACAAGCAGTCCGTTTCCCTCTTTCGCCGCCCTCTGCCACCCACTGCTCCTTCGAATCGAACCGGACTCGGCTCCGACAGCTGACACGAAGCCTACCAAGCCGGCCATCAAGTCGTCTACCCTGCCACGCACCTCGTCCCAAGGTAAGAACGGCCTCCCACGACTCACCCACCACGCATGCATCAGCCACGCACCACTCACTCAGCCACCATGACACACCCATGCCACACCCATGCCACACCCTTGACCGTGCCCTGACTGCGACTTGGTTTCTCCCTCCTTCCACGGCCACCGTAGAGCGCGACCGCCTCAAGCCGCCACCACCCCCGAAGCCGATCGTGCTGGCCCAGACCGCCCATCCCAACTACCGGGCGGACATCGCGCTGGCCCCGGAGGTCTACAACCACCTGCGCGGCCTGCAGAAGAAGGCCAAGGATCTGCGCATGGAGGTGCGCACTCTGCGCCGCCTGTCCCAGGCGCAGGCCGTGGCCGTGCGGGAGGACATCAAGGGCACCTTCATGCGCATCCGCGCCACGCTGCTGGCGAGCAGCGGCAGCTTCTGGAGCCACCAGAGCGACCAGGACACCACTCGCATATCGCGCGAGGAGGAGCTGTACAAGCAGGAGGTCATTCGTCTGGAGAAGGACCTGAGCGACCTCGAGGCGTCCGTGGAGAATCTGCGCGGCGAGGTCATCAACCGCCGCACCCGCGTCAACATGACCGCCGTGGAGGACATGGCTCTGGTGCTGAGTCGGGCCAGGTAAGAGCCGCTGGCCAGGGACCAACCCAGTGGCCGTTGGCCGCTCTGCTCTGATCCTCTCGCTCCTTTCAGCAAAACCGTCGCAGAGCTGAAGCTCAAGTTCCCAGCGCTGTCGAACGGCCTGCGCTGCATCCTTTCGGACGAGATGGAGAAGGTGGTGCGTGAAGAAAAGTTCCTCAAAGAAGAGCCCGACCGCCTGGAGTCGGCGCTGCGCCGCTGCAAGAAGCTGACTGGCACCCTGGTGACGCTCAAACGGTTTGTAGCCCCGTCATGAGTCATCTCTTAGCCGAGCTCCTTGCCTCATCCGCTCATCCTTTATACTTTTCATATTTTCATTCAGCTTGGCGAGCGTCCAGGAGCAACGGCTGCCGCCCAACGAGCCGACCATCAGCGAGGAGCCGCCGCGGTCCGCGGACATCTCGGCGCAAGACAAGGTAAGTGAGAAGCAGCCGCTGCCGAGGTCCGGGGAGGGACAGAAGAGGAGACCCGTGGTGGTGCTGCGACAGTTACAGTTACACTAAAGCTAGTTCAAATCCAAATCCAATTCCAAGTCTAAGGGAGCGCCATGAGGCCCGGCCCGGCCCGGCCCGACCCGGCGCGGCCACACCTCCACCTCCACGTCCACTTCCACCTCCATTTCTCCACCATTTCCATATACTTATATACATATTATACTGCTACAGAACGTGTCATGTCTATATATACATATGTATAAAAGTATTGCTCCCACTATTTCTATCGCAGAGACTAGTTGCTTTCGTCCTACCATGTATCGAGTTTGCTATGCTTGTCATTTCGAAACCACCTCACCTCCAGTGCGAGCCGATCCGATGATCTTCAGCGGAGCTGGTCCCAGCTCCCGCTCTCCAGCGGTCCGTCCGTCCGCTCTCACCGTGCCACCCGCCTCCAGTGCAGGTGTATGTACATATGCAGGAGCAGAGTCCAGTTCCAGCGGCGACTCATCCATCAGAGTTTGAATACGAACCCGACCCGACCCGACCCGACCTGAACCCATACCCAACCCACTTAGTTGTATCAACTGAAATATGACCTTGATTTACGTTAACATTTATTCGTTTGTAGCCCTTGGTTTATATTTTGTGCGATTATCTTATGAATAAGTTGCAATTGGCTGTTGTTACATAAATAGTGTTTTGGTTCATCGTTCATTTCACACCAACAAAAATCCATTCAGCGCGAGTAACGAGTAGCGAGTAGCGAGAGGCGTCGAAAGGCGTCGACGAGTCGGCACAAGTTGAGGTAGCGCCCCGCATAGCACCGCTAAGCACCGCGAAGCTTCACCGATCCAGGCCCTGATCCGACCCCAGCTACCTCTGACCCTGAGACCCTTACGGCCCTCAGACCCCTACGACCCTCTGACCCTAGACCCTCAGACCCTCATCCTTCAAGCCAACTGTTTGAGCTTCTGCCTTGTTGGGTCCTACTAGATATTTGAACACACAACCAACCACACAACCGAGGTACCACAGCTACCATTACAATTACAGATTACAGAATAAAAGGAAACATAAGAAAACATACTAACGCTTACCATGTACCCAGTCCCCCGTACCCAGTGCCCAGTACCCAGTTTATATCCAGTTTATCAACTACCCAACTTGTATATCATCATCACATGCTGAATCCCCAAAGAACCAACCAGAAATTACAAATAAATTACAAAATAAGCAAACAGAACACCACAGTTAATTTATATCAGCTTGACGTCTTTTAAAATGAGGTTTACCTTCGTTTTCTCTTCTTGCCTTTTCTCAAACATTTTGAATATCGTTTACCGTTTACCGTTTAACCGTTTAACCGTTTACCACAACTACTACAACTACAACCCACATAGTTTAACTGGCGATGGAGTTCAAACTTCAAAGAGGCAATTACTGAGTAATGACTGAAAATCCAAATATATGAAAGAACATTTACAAAACCAAAAACCAAAAACCAAAATCAAAAGCAAAAACCGAAAAAGAAAAAGAAACCAAAAATCAAAAACTAAAACAAAAAACTAAAAATAATTATCAAACCAAACCGAAACCAAATAGAAAGAAAAACCCTTTTGAAAGAGATGCAAAATCATAAAACTAAGTTGATTTTCCTTTTGCTAAACATAATTTGCTCTGCATTAAACATACTAGTTTATATTTTGTATACTATTTACTACTGCTATCAACTTCTAACTAAACTAATACTCGTACTAAACTCAAACCCATATCGAACTTCATCAAAGCTGTCCATAAGCCACCAGAGAGTACTCCCACTAGCCAATAACCAATAACCGATAACCAATAACCGCCACCCTCTGAACCAACCAAGAAACCAAGAACCAAGAAACCAAGAACCAAGAACCAAAAACCAAACCAAAACCAGAAAACCAACAACCAACCAGCTACATATCCATGTTCTCGTATGTACATATGTATCAATAAAGCCCATTTGAATGACTGTGTGTGTGTGCCTACCATTCAAGCCCCCCCTCCACAGGGCTCGACTACGACTCCTCGGGCCACCTGCTCCCATTGCCCCCACTACCCGAACTGCCTCTTCCACATCCCCATCCTCTCCCAGTTCCACTTCGTTAGCATCAGTTGCCAGTGATCACCCGTCCGCGTCTGAGGACATCTTTCCCGTGCCAGAATCTTTTCCAGGTAGGAATCGACGGACAAATATCGCTTTACGAGGCGACAGCAAACTTTGCCAACTCTTAATAGATTTAATTTCCCAAACTTAACTCTAATTCTAATTCTAATTCTAAACCGAGTATGAAAATGTACATTTTGTAAAGACATTCTTTCTGTTTTGGCCCAAAAAGCTATCAACTTCAGCCTACCAGATAAATAACACACTTACGATCATAACTCACGCAAACCCCCAACCTCATCTTGGTGTGACTCCACGTTTTCTGTGTGTTTTTAACATATTATACCGAATCTACCCTAAGATCTATGTGCAAAGTAAGCTCGATTATGCGATATGTGTGTATACATTCCATTCCCGATGACCAATGACCACTACTCGTCTAGTTAAATACCTGGAGTACTATTGTTATTATGCTCATGTCCATGTACGCGCTTTGCCCTCTCTCTCCGCCAAGCCCACTCATCACCTCCATCGCACTCCATGTGTCGTGTGTCGGGCAGCCCGAGTATGGAACTAATGCCACAAGTGTCGAGTGAATGTTGTCAGACTTCATTGTGAGCCATCGATCAAGGGAGCACCCCCTTTGTTTGAGTCCCAGTCCGTGTTTTATGGTTTCATTTGCTCCATTCCACCCCCGAGTCATCTCACCCAGCTTGTCACCACACCGCCCACCGCCCACCGCCCACCCCGATCCGTTTCCGTTTCCGTTTCCGTACTCTGAGTTTTGTTTTCAGTGTTCGCTGCTATGCAAGTCTTCTGTTGGTGTTCGTTCCTTGTTCTACGTGTTGTCTTGTCTTTGTGGCCTCCTCCTCCTCCCCAAAAGTGTACACACCTGCCTCCTACCCTTTAACAACCCGATTGTCGAGGGGGTCAAGACCCACTAAGAAGTCGGGCTATCAGCCCTCAGTTCCCATAGTCCGAGAAGTTCCCACACTGACTGGGTCTGCACACAGTTTGCTTAATTAATCGAAACGGGAAACGGGAAACAGGAAACAGGAAGTGGCGCCTTCTCAACACGCACAGACACAGACACAACCACAGATTTCTACTTACATAGACACTACCTAGGCGCAGATCAAAGACACAGCCCCCAGTCCCCCCTAATTAAGTGCTGCTTCTCTCGAAACCCACTTCGCATATGGACACACTCCCAGTCAGAGAAGAATCGGTTTAACACTTAATGGATATTCTTTTGTAGTGCGTGTGTGTGTGCGTGTATATATACAAATATGCGAATTAGATACATACTGTGTGTATATGTACCCCGTTTATGTACGTACCCACGATCAGCCTTCAGCCTTCAGCCTTCCGCCTTCAGCCACTTCCCCAACATCCAAGCCCCTCATCCGAACATCCAACCATCCAACCATCGGAGCCTCTATACCATAACCATATCCATATCATACCCACTCTTAGTACCTACAATTAATCTTAATCAGACAAAATCGAACGGCCAATTGTATTGCAAACAGTCATCACTGTTCAGTCACTGTTCTCACTCATCGTTTGTTGTCTTTGAAGTTTCAACAATCTATCAACCATCAGCCTCCGTCCACCATCCACCATCAATCACCTGCCAATCCCCACTCCCATCCTCATGCCTCATATGTCATCCTCATCAGAGAACTAAGTATTAAGCGATCAGAGCCTCCCATCTTGCCGACACCATGACACACCTCCACAGGAGCGGAAGCTAGACCAAGTCTGAACTGTGAGGGGCATAGGGAGTACTCCTCCTCCACAGCAGACACACACACAGACGCCTCTGGCCCGACGCACTCTGACATTCCGCATCGCAATCGGTGAAGACTTCCGTAGCCTGTGGTTCGTGACTAGTGACTAGACTCTCAGCCAGAGAACACTAGAGCCAGGGCCATCCGGAGTCATCATTCTCAAACGCACAAGCACACATCCCCCAACGCTGTTTCAAACGCTGCCTTCGATCGAAGCTCTTCGATCTGTACTCACATACTCGTTCGTCCCACATGCTTGCCTGCTTACCGTACTCTGCCGTAGAAATATCGCTTCCATCCACGTACCACGTACCACCTGCCACCTACTCCACCTTTGTAGACCGCTTCCTTTGCTTGCTGCCTGACCAGGCGCCCGGGCATGGGCGCCTCTTTGTGTTACTATTCGTTTCGGTTAGAGTTTCACTGCATGATCCTATGACTCCTAAGCTAGAGCACCTCTAGAGCCTTCCAGATGCATTTGATTTGTTTGTTTTGGCTATGTAATCGATGTATATGTTGCCGGGTTACTTCCGCATCAGAACCGTGTATGTGTTACCAGATTATTTGCGAGAATATACTATATATCCTATATATGTGTCCCATTATATACTCTTATACTATATATCATGTATTATGTACTTGTACTCGTACGCCGCCTCGCGGGAGCCGCACTAATGCCCCCGTTCTACCTTGCCACCTTGTGTGTTCTTGTAGCCAATCCCAACACCCAGGATGGGGTCGTTCACTCTCGGCGGGGGACTCGCACCCGAAAACGCACTCGATGCTCTGCTAGATGAGCTAAAAACATTCTCCAAGCCGATTGCCCAGCAGCAACAGCAACAGCAGCAGCAGCAACAGCAGCAGCAGCAGCAACAACACCAGCAGCAATACGAGGTGAGTGACCTGGCCATCGGCCACCCGGCACCCTCCCGCAACCGAACTCGAATGGATCCAAGTCTTCTCCCCCAGATTCGCCCCGATGCAGCAGATTCGGCATCCGATGAGAGCGCCCAGGCCGCAGTACAAAGCACCGTCACCACGCAAATATCGCAGGCCCGTCTCTACACGGAGGCGAGCGTGAACATGCAGCAGGCGACCACCAGCAGCATGGTCATCGCTGTCGCCTCGGGCGGCATGCCGCCCGCCCAGCGCGGCGTGCTCACCCACCAGCAGTCGCAGCCGCAGTCGCAGCAGCAGCTAATGGTGCACACCAACATGGGCAGCCTGCGCCGCCTGCACTCCTACCCCAGCGAGTCGGACGGCGAACTGCCCCTGCCTCTGCCCCAGCCCCAGCCACAGCCCCAGTCACAGGCACAGCCACAGCCCCAGCCCCAGGCCCCGAATGGGACCACCAACGGGGCTGGTAACGGCGGCAGCAGCACCAACAAGCCACCCGTGCCCGAGCGAAACGCTGAATTGATCACCAAAGTGGGCCACAAGCGCATACCGCCACCTCCGCCGCCACGCACCAGCTCACGCAGTCCACTGGCCAGTCCCACCAGCCCCAATGTGCCACAGAACCAGACCCAGAACCAGAACCCTAACCCGAACCCGAACCCAGCTGTCGCCAATGTCAATTCGAGTGCCAACAATATCAGCGCCACCGGCGGCGAGTCGTTCCTCGCCAGCCTCGCCAGCGACACCTCGAGCGGGGACAACTCCAGCGGCAATGAGTCCGGCAACGATCATGTGCAGCGACAGGTGGCCCTCGAGATGCGCCACCAGGAGCTGCTGAAGAAGCAGAAGCTGCTGCAGGAGCAGTACCAGCGTCTGCAGCAGATGAGCAAGCTGCCCTCGGTGGATGTGGCCTGTCCATCTCAGGCGCAGTCGCAGCCGCAGGCGCAGGCGCAGGACCTGGGCGGAAGCAACACGCTCCGCAAGCTGGGCAGCGAGTCGAACATCCAGCAGAAGATCGCCGCCCTGAGCCTAGCCTGCGAGGCTAGTGGAGCCGCAGCCGCGGCGGCGGCTGCTGCGGCTGCGGCTGCTGCAGCTACCAATGGTAGCGGTGTGTTGGCCAGTGATGCTACGAGCGGTGCGATCGGTGGTGCTGGTGGCGGTGGAGTTGCAGGGGCGGCTGGTGCGGGCGCTGCTGCTGCGCACTCGAACTCGAACCAGAATCAGAACCAGACAGCCACTACGACTACCACTAAGCAGGTGTACGAGACGGAGATACTTTAACACAACTGGAAATTGGCGTGGAACGAAGCAAAAATTGACATTTAAGCGATGAGCACCACACATCACACATCCGAGATTGAAACTTATCCACGGACTTCCCATACTTGAGTGGATTCTGGTCCAGTCTGCGCCCGGCAACTAGGCAACTAGGCGGGGGAGTTCCCTTTCCCGAACGCTGACAGAGAACAGAACTCAGACACTAGCCCGGCCCCCTATCTGTAGTTACGAATGAATATTAATCCTGAACACATCGTCCGTTTGCTAGTGCTAGCTAGGTGGCAGTCCCACATCCTAGTTGTACTTACTAGCATCTAGCGTCTAGCGTCTAGCATCTAGCCTCTAGCCTCTAGCATCTAGCATCTAGCCTCAATGTAATCCGAAGAATCTGAAGCAGCAACCGAACCGAAGGGCGGCTGCAACACGACTTTACAATCGAATCGAGAATCAAAAAACCGTATCTGTAACTCATAATCACACTTTGTGCACCCCGATGAGCGAGGCGGGCATGGGCATGGTCATCTGTAGAGCTGTGCACCTCCCGACCATCCCATCTCCCCAGATGAATGTATTTATATATGTATGTATTCGCTTACATTGATGTACTTGTTGCATGTTGTGTTTTTGTTGTTGTTTCGATGAAATTGCACATAGAAGGTGAAGAGCAGGCATAGCCCCAGGCTCTGGCGGAGCGGGATGCGGTCAGAGCCGGCGGAATAGAGCCATGCGAATAAGGATAGAGATAAAGAGAAGCATTGAAGAGATTAGGCTCCGCGCACTAAGCCATAATATTATATATCGTTCTGGGTGCGTATGTGTCAATGCCAAGGCAGCGCCCCACACGACCCTCGCATAGAGGGCACACACTACACAAGAGAGGCCCGAAGACCTACGAAGAATTACGGAGAATCGCGAATTACGAAGATTCCCAGAGAATCCCGAAGCACAACACAACACACAGTCAGTCGTACGTACGAACACAATCCGATTTGCGATCAACTGTTATGTACAGATCTGCGTATATACTCAAGAGTATGTCATAGATTTTGGATTATTAACTACATACCTTGGTTCCCATATAAACCATATATACCCATATACCCCGTATACGTGAGACTGATAGTTCTATATACACACATATATGTAGCTCATCAAGGATACAGTATGAAGTATGAAGACGCGGAGATATTGTTGTACTCTTAAACTTATTTTTGTTAATAACAAATGTGACTAGCTAATTTTATCCCCACTTAAAAAGAAGCCAGCCATGCCACCACACACTCCCTCCCCTCCCGGGAGCTAGAGCTCCCTATCCTTGGCGGGAATTTCGGAGAGTGTATGAGATACTTCGGACTACCGACGACTACCACCCATATGTATATGCTGCCTGTATAATGGGTAATGGGTAATGGGCAATGGGTGACAGAGAAGCTCTCTAGCCAAATGCATTTAACGCTACATCGAAGGCGCAGGCGAGGGCTCTGAGTCCATGTGGCTCCACGGACGGACCCTGGTTCCTTCCTCATATTGTTTGTATCCCAGTATCACGCATTTCGCAGCTAGCAAATCAGAATCGAAGTGTTTTTATAGTTAATGAGATTCGTACGGCATCATCCCTCTAGCACTAAGTATTTATATATACGGACATATGGTATGCAGCACACTCATGCACAGACACATAGATTTGTTAATTTTGCGGCCTGGCCAGGCAGCCAGTATTACATTTCAGTATTATATAGGCTTATTTATACCTTTCGAGTAATTGACTAATTGTTAACACACCGATTTGTTGCACCTCTGCCCAGATTTGTACATCCATAGAGGACCCGGTTCGCGGTCTGAATGGGTTTTAGCATAAGGACACGGCAAGGAATACTTTAAATTTCAAGCAACTCATCATTTTATACAGACACACGTGTATCCAATAGCTCAAGTACACCCACAGCCCCGCACTATGCTGACTATGACCCTATAGTCAGGTCGGATCAGATCAGATCAGAGAGTATGGAGCGTACAGAGGCGAATGCTAACCGAACACTTGGGCACTCTGGAACTCTTTCAGGGGTGCGCGCTCAAGACATTGCATAAAGACAAAGAGACAACAAGTATTTACCTAAGTTAGGGCATTTTTTTTACGAATTATTTATTTAGCCGCATTCGACGAATATGTATAACATATATATATTTAGGTGCAAACAGAAATCACGCAACGAATACACAGAGTTAAAGAGAACATATATACATGCATACGATGATATGATATGATTACGAAGATAATAAATAACGAAACTGTGCGAAAGGCAGGATGTTTAAAGGTCCCTAAAACGCGAACGAACGAACGAACGAACGGACACAAGAGATATTTAAGTAAGACAACAAGTTAAACAAAGTGGCAAATCAATGGCATTGAATGTACATCGTACACCTAATTATATTCCTTATAAGGCACACTCACACACCACACCACACCGCTCCACGACACACCACACACACGCCCCACTCACTTAAAAAGGTATTGCGCATGCAGGAACGATCAGAAGCCCTGCCCTGGGGCAAGAAGCGTTACAAGTGCGTATTTTTTTCTTAATAAGTAATAATTATTCTATTTAAATCACAACAAAAACCACAACAATAAATATCATTCGTAAAATGGACTCTAAACATGGCTTCTCTATTGAGTAATCCGATCCGAAGGCAAGGGCCTGCGTAAAATTAGTCTGTTTATATTTCCAGATGCACCACCCGCTCGACATTACAACGAATATTCAGTATGCATACTGTTCTTAGGGCTACTATAACATTATAGACAACATAATCGTGTTCTCGAGTACGTATATAAAAGGCACATATGTAGTAGTTCCGCTCTAGGATATATAATATAGTTTACGTATGTAAATACGCACTGTCATGTGATTGTGTCACGGTCAAAGTGGTCTACTTCTCCTTCTCCAACTCCTTTAGGATTCGCACAGCCAATCGCATGGCAACTTGGGCATTTTGCTAGCTGGCCACGGCAGGTAACCGGCCGTCTTGAAGACCCAGTAGTCGTATGACACCTTGGCGATAAGGGCCAGCAGCAGGATTACTTCGGCGGCTATCAAATAGTATATGTAGTCGGTCCAGTCCGGCGGCGATTGGCACAGCTTGGCTTCCTGCAGCTCGATGACACTCTGGGGTATGTTCCGACACCGTATGTCCATGTAGTCGGGTATGTCCGAGCTGCGCTCCTTGAGCCAATTCAGCAGCTTCTTCGCCGAGTTGCAGTCGCACTGCAGCTTGTTGCCGGCCAGGTAGATGCGCCGACCCAGACCCGAGTCCATCAGGGCGTTGTTCAGGAAATACTCGGGAATCTGTAATGGGATTAGGGATTAGAGATTGGCTTGAAGACATTGCCTTGCGGCCCATTACCTTGTTTAGCGAGTTGTTCCGCATGTAGATGCGCTGGAAGCTCTCAATGAACTTGGTGCCCTCGAACTCGTTCATTGAGACTATCTGGTTGTTGTCGGCCACCAGCCGGTTGATGTTGTGGTAGGTGGGGTTCGTGTGGAAGTAGTCCCCCAGGCTGGTTATCCTGTTGTTCGTGATGTTCAGCACGAAGGTGTTGTCCGGCAGCCTTTGTGGGAGCTCCACCAGGCCGAGGTTGGAGCAGTCGACATGGCACTGAGGCTTCGATTGGTTGTCCTGGATGATCATGATGTTCTCCAGGGTACACTTGCAGTTGCCGTGACTCGGGATCACCGGACAGTTGGTCACGCACCGCTTTCTGTTCTCTAGCTGCTCCACGGACACTTTGTCCGTCGACTGGAACCAGGTGCGGGTGGCGTTGTACTGGCAGTAGGAGTGTCCGGGGTTCAGGAAGTTGATCGACTCGTTGTGGATGATCTCGTTAAGCGGGGTGCACAGCATGCGCCGGTTGCCACTGTAAATAGTCCGGTTTGAGACCTTCTTTCCACTGTATTAGCCGTTAGCAATCAGTCTTACCTTATGTCTAGCGTTATGTTCTTGTTCTGATTCCGGTGGGGCACCAGCGACAAGTTGTTGTTCGACATGCCAAAGAACTCCAGGTGAGGCACATCCTTGACCGCCCGCGAGTGGATCTCCGAGATGTTGTTGTTCGATATGTTCAGGCACTTGAGGGCGGAGAGGCGCGGGAAGGCGTTCACCAGCCGCGTGATATTCCCGTCCGTCACGGCCAGCGACTGCAGCGAACGGAAGATGGGGTTGGACAGGTCCACGTCCTTCACCGTCATGTTGCGCACGTGCAGGTTGGTCCACTTGGATATGTTGCTGCAGCTGGAGATCATCGTCACCTGAGAGATGTTGCAGCAGTACCAGGAGTTGGGCTTGGTCGGGTGCTCCTTGCACTGGCAGCTGTTGGCATTCTGCGCTCCTCCATTCTGTCCTGCGTCCGATTGCTGTGGCGTGGCGGCCTGGCCGCCCTCGGATGCTTCCTCGCCGCCGGCCGCTGTTGCCTCACACAAGTGCTCCTCGGCATAGAAGCAGTGCTTGAAGTACTCTGGCACCTCTGAAGTCTCCTCCACAGCAAGCGGGGCGGCGGTAGTTGTCGTCGAGGTTGTGGACGTGGACGTGGCCTTTGTGGCAACGACTTCTGGGGAGGGAGTGCTGGTATCTCTTCCAGCTCCCGGTTCGAACGTGCTGGGAGTTACGGCCGGCACTGACGTCGAGCTGGACTCAGTGGGGGAGGCTGGAGCTGGGCCTGGCTCCTCCGCCGAGGGCAAGCCCTGCGATGAAGGCTCCTCGCTAGCCAAAACCGAGGAGGAGGACCCATTTTCTGCCATTTCTGGCTGCGCGCCTGCGCGGGCAGCGAACAGCAGCAGCAGGAGGAGCCATGGTGCGCCCTGCCATGACAGTTAAGGGGATTATTAGTAAATGATAATGGACATTGGTGGTGGCGGGTGGCGGGAGGCGGGTGGGAGAGTACAGAGGAGCCACACACACGTAGTGCGCATATATTGGACGTATGCAAATATTTGCCAGCCTGTTGACGCAGCGAATTAGCCGCCCCAGGCAGCCGACGAGGGCTTGGCTCGACCCGGCAATTACGGTAAGTAAGCAACCCTTCATGGCCACCCCCTCGCTGCGCTCCAACTGGATTACTGTAATTGTTTGCCCCACTTCGTTTTAGCGTCTTAACTGCTCTGACACCGCTACGCTAATTCGGCAATTAATTAACGATTCCGATTCAGAATGGATGTGATAAAAGGCCAATAAGAGATTAATTGTTGAGTGCACCCAGTTGGTGGTAAATTGGGCCAGGACCAGGAGGTGCGGGTGAACGAGTGGCTTCAACTACTGTAAATACGAGCTGACGGATACGTTATTTATTTACGTTACGTTATTTACTTTATTGGAAACGGAATCGATGCGTATGTAAACATATTTATTTATTTAAGCACCCGTGACAGGTAAAAGTGTTCGAAAATAACCAGAGTATATGCACATGTACCCCACCCACCATCGAGATATTCGCGGAATAAGTTATTTACAATGTTTCGAGATTAAAAATACGATAACAGTTACGCTACAGGGGGCTGTACACCCACACAGACGCAGACGCGAAACTGCATGCGCGTTCGACTTACGTGTGTGCACCGGAGCAACATTACGCTGGGTTGGAGCTCCAACTACGGCAGAAAGGGAGCGCAGCGGCTAGATGGCGACTCCTTGAAAGCGGGAACAACAGGCTGCAGACCAATTCGAGTCCCGAGGAATCAAACGTCCATTTCCAGGAGCGCTGCCATTTAAATGATGTGCGCACATCCCCCAGTCCGCAGCGCAGAGTGGACTTTAGTGTTTGACGTGGACGTGGTTAAGGCGGTGCGGAGTGGTCGAAGCCAATAAAATGTACGCAAACAGAAGGCCCGTTCCGAAACCAAAACTTTATACGTTAAAAAATGATATTAAACAAAAGAGAACAGAGGGCTGTTAGGGCTACGCGTAGCAGAGGACTGTTAAAAGAGTGCACTGTTCGGGTCAGCGCTATCGATATATAGTAACAGCGCTTTTGACAACACTGCTATCGATGATTGATTCGTTCTTTGCTAAACTATCGAACTTGATGTATACAAAATATTATATATATATATTTATTTAGCCTGTGCTCGTTAAGAAAGTGTGCAGTTGTAGCAGGCGAACATAAATTTCAGCAAGCACAGGATCGACACTTATTTGGATATATTCTTCACATCAGGCTAAATCCTACAAGCGGAATTTTTTTGTATTTTAAAATTCAGTCAAGATTATCGATAGTGCTATCGGGCTTCGTACAGCTCTAGAGTGGCGCGTTCGAGAGCAATCCCCTGTTTTTCAACTCAATCTGCTGTTTTTGGACCTCTGCTCTCTGCTCTGCTCTATTTCGGTGACGACGTTATTGTTTATGTTGTTGGGTTGAACGCATCGCGAAGAAACCAGAATTGTCGCTTAGCCAGCACCAAAACCAGCATTGTCACATCGACTGTCGCGGTGACACATCTCGGCGCAGGACAAGCAGCTAGCTCCAAAGTCTAACCACGGGAAGGCGCGCGTTACGAAATTAAAACAAGTCAAACACCACGTATCCCAAAGAGAGATGCCCATCGATACGCGAGAGCTGATGGAGGCGATAGCCATTGTGGCTGACGAGCGCAACGTCCGGGTCGCCGTGAAGCAGTCCGGCAAGGGGGCAGCCATCTGCGCCGCCTGCTCGTTCGCGGGCGGCATGCTCCTCGGCCCTGTGGGTCTGGCCGTGGGTGGGGCAGCCGGAGGTATTGCCGCCTACAAGATGACTAGCGGTAAGCGGCTATCAATAGCTGGGAGCTCCCGATTTCGCCTTTCTAATCATTATTGCGTCTTCATTTTACAACAGGCACGTTCAGACCGCTGGGCGAAGTCATATTGAACGACCTGACAGACGCCCAGCGGGAGCAGCTGGTGCAGCACGTGTCCAAGGCCGTGGCCGAGATTCATCCCACCGACGTGGTGATGCTCCTGCCGCTGATCGTCCAGAATGCCTCCATTCAGCAGGCGGTGCTCAACACAGTCATGTCGTTTATTTCCAACGAGCTGCGGATGCAGATCGTTGATTGACCTGTTGCTCATGGAGGAGGTGGAGGAGGAACAGCCAAGAGTGAAATTAGTAGCGTTGTGATCTGTATAGTTTTATTAATAAATACTCTATATGTACATATGTGTCTCTGTGTCGCTACTACTGAGAGCTCTACTCCCACTCGACGTTCACCTGTTCCCAGTCGTCGACGAACGGCTGGTCGATGGTGTCGATCATCAGGCCACAGAATAGGCAGTCCGACGCCAGAATGTCCTCGATCTCCGTCTTCAAAGCCGCTCGCTTCTGCTGTAGCTCCATCGCCTGCTGCTTGGTCAGGGCACTCGTCTGCGTCTGCAACTGCGGTTGCGTCTGCGTCTGCACCTCCGCCTCCAGCTGCTGCTTCAGGGTGCTGAGGCGGCGACTGCGCTCTTTGGTGAGCATGGGGACGACCTGCTTCTCCAGGCAGTCACTGTGAAACTTGTGGCCGCATATAAAGGCAAAGAAAGGCTTCACCAGCAACATCATTTCGCAGATGGCGCACGTATCCTGAGGGGTCATCTTGATACTATAATGGCGCAGTTGCTGCAGCTCTGCGCTCACGCGGTCAGACTGCTCCTGGGTTTCGGCCATTTCTCGTTGGAGTTCCTGGATTCGCTGATTGTAGTCCTGAGAGTACGAAGCGTAAGTCGGAATGGGTCGAGGAAGGGCATGAGCTATCTTTTACCTTTAGAGCATCACAGATCGCCTCCTTGAAGTTGTCGATCTTCTCAAAGTCGGAGAAGAATGGCAGCAGGTCCTCGATGCGCAGCAGCTCGCACTCCTTGAGCAAGTTAAGTGCTTTCTTTACGTCGTTGGTGTCCTTAATGTCGTGATAGGCTGAAATGAGTATAACCATTTGAATTTGAATGCAAAAAAGCCAACAAGCGTACGCTACCGATGCGAAGCCAGAGCTTGCGGCGCATCTTGCTGTCCGCTGGCCTGGAGGCCGTCTCCTTGGCCAGCTTCATGTCAAACTTAAGGGCCAGCTCGACCGCAGTGATCCACATTTGCAACAGACACTGCAGGAACACACAGGCCTCCTTCACGTCCAAGTCGGTGCACACCTTGAGGGCGTAGTGGATGTCGTAGTGCACGAGCGTGTCGTCCCGGCCCTGGATCTCCAGGTACTTCATCAGCGACTTGTGGTCGTGCTGCGCGTACAGGTGCAGTAGGAAGTTATGGATGGCGTCGTTCGTCGTGTTCAGCTTGTATATAGCGAACTCGAGATACCGCGTGGTCTGCTCCCGCTGCTCACGCGTCTCCATCACAATTAGGGTGGGCACGAGCTTCTCAACCTCGAGCCTGGTGCCCTGAGCCATCAGGGCATCAACCGTGGGCTTCGGCAGCTTCTCCATCAGCTCGGGCGCGTACTTGTAGAATAGTTCCGCGTCCCGCTGCTTGGTCAGTGTCTGCAGCGCTTCCATGTAGCGCTCGGCCTTCAGCTGCTGTCCCACTACCTCGTCGTAGTCCCCGATGGCGATGGCGAACTGGGCCATATTGTGCGGATCCGCGTGCTCCGCTATCAATTGCTGCACGGCCTCCCGATTTTTTCGCGTGCAGGCCAAAACAGCGGGCTGGCGCATAAACTCGTCATACTCCGTCTGCCACGCCCGACGCCACTCCTCGTTCTGGTCGGGCATGTTGATCTGGATGAGGTAGAGGTCGATGAGCCATATAACCAGCGCCTTGATGGCATTTTCTTGGTCCTCTGTCGCCTGGTTTGCTGGTTCCGTGTCCGCTGGTGCCACTGGTGCCTTGGTGGTCATGCGGCTGAGGCGCTTCTTCACGTAGTCAATGATGGGTCGCTTGTCGGGCAGCACCATAAACTTGAGGCACACCTCCTCGAAGGACTTGGTCGTCTCCGCGTAGTACTGCGCTGCCACCTGGTAGGAACCGTCCGCAAAGGCTGCGTCCGCCCGCTGGCCGAGCACCAGCTGCAAGTGCTCGGGATCCTCGGCCGCGTGCGCAGTGGCCAGCTCGTACTGGCCCTTGTCCAGGTAGATGCGCCAAACGTTGCGTTCCTCGCGCGTCACCCTCAAATTGAACACTGTCTTCGCGGTGTACACGTATATGGAGCCGGTGAGCTCATCCCTTTCGATGCTGAGCGGCCTGCCCACGCGGGCCTCGTCGAAGGTTTCATAGTAGACCTGCTCCTGGTTAAGCAGGCAGATGGCCCGTATGTGGTCGGCATACAGCAGCACCGCGTGGTACTCCGTTAGCACGAACGCCTTGGGAATGCTCAGTCGGCGCTCCTCGTAGGACAAATGCTTGGCCTTCTCGAAGTCCAGGTTGATCAGAGTACTGCCCAGGAGGGTGGAGGCGCTATTGCCCTCTATGGAGAGCTGCAATCAAAGGCCATTATCGGACCACCGATCCTGCACAAACTACCACTCAATACTCACCTCTCCCACGCGGAGGCCCTCGCCGCACAGCCACGCCCACTGCTTGGGATACTTGCTGTTGGGCGGGGCGAAGAAGTAGAGCTGCGAGTAAGTTAGGTCGGTTTTGCGCTCCTCGCAGTGCGGCTCCTGCACTCCGCTGACGTAGCCGGCGAAGATTGGCTGCAGCGAGCGCTCTTCCGGCTTCAGGGTCTCCTGGAATGTGTATATGCACTCGGGACTGGTGACAACGACAATGTACCGACTGCTGTTCGGTATGCGGAGCAGCTTCAGCCCAGTTATGGGATACTTCGACCGTCCCAGACCCAGGTCGTACAACTGCTTGCGCTGGACGTGGCCATCGGCGGCTGGACTCAGCTCGGTTTCGAACAACAGGCCCCGACTGGTGCCCAGCAGAATGGAGCCGGTGGTGGCGTTGCTACCATGGTAAGGATTGAAGGCAACGGCCGTGATTTCGTGGTCCTTGAACTTCTCGATGCGGCGCACCTTCAGCTGCTGGGCCTGCGCTGTCTCAGTGCAATGGAGGTACAGGAAGTCCGGCGAGACTCCAGCGGAGGCCGATTTCGGCACCAGCGCAACGATGATATGGTGGCCTGTGGGGTCAAGGAATATCCGCGTTATCTTGTAACCGGACCCCGACAAGTACTTCTCCAGGGCCACCTCTGCGTGGGAAGGACAAAGGTAAGTGAAGGGCCATCATCCCAGTACCACACACTTACCTCCGGGTGGAATCGCACGCGGCAGGAAGAAGCGAAGCAGCGTGGTGCGCTCCGCAGTGCCCAGGACGCAGACGAGCCAGTTCCTCGAAACGGCCAGGTGCTGCAGGTCGCCGGTGCAGTCACTGGGCACTCGGAGCACCATCTTGTGCCTGGTGAAGATCTCCTCTTCCTCGTCCGTCTCGAAGGGATTGCCGGTGGCAGTGGCTACATAGGAGTTCCCTGCAGCCGAGCCACTACCACTCCGTTCGATGCGGGGCAGGAACTTTGGCATGCCCTGGGCCATTCTGCTGCAGCTCTCTCTCTCTCTCTCTGTATTTTATCTTTATTTACAATAATTTATATCCTAAAAATACGCCCACACAGCAAAAAAAAGTGATTCCACCCCAGACTATCGGTCATCGAGTATACGAGGCACCTGGCAGTCGATATGCGACAGTCGATAGTTGCTGCACAACCGATAGTCGATAGGCGCAGTCGAATTTAAAATTTCTTATCACGGCCGCAGAAACTCTTTAAGAGACTACCATCTACCCCCTCTGAGTTATGGTTACTTTGCTCTGATAAATACCACCAAATATTCATCTAATATCCGTATCCTAATATCCACTATTTTATGCCATTCTGAGAGCTGTATCTCAAATAAAAATGGAAATTAACATCTGAGTCATATATATTTCGATTCGCCATTCAAAGCCTGATCAATTGGCAATAAAATATTGAAAGAAATAAGAAATAAAAAATTTTCCATTTTTTGAAAAAAATGTAAGGGGTTACATCATTAAAATTTCAAAAAATCGTCAAAAAATTTATTTTTTTAAATTCGCTAGCTTTTAACGTAGATTTATTATGCTAATAAAAACTGGCACAGAAAAGCATTCCGAGTCGAAATCATCGCTTGTTTGACTGAGTTATGGTTACTTTTCTCCTGATAAATACCACCTAATATCCATATAATATCCGCTATCTAATATCCCCTATTTTATGCCATTCTGAGAGCCGTATCTCAATTAAAAGGTGGAATTAACTTTAAAGTCATATATATTTCGATTCGTCATTTAAAGCCTGATCAATTGATAATAAAATATTGAAAGAAATTACAAATTAAAAATTTTCCATTTTTTGAAAAAAATGTAAGGGGTTACATCATTAAAATTTCAAAAAATCGTCAAAAAATTAATTGTTCTAAATCCGCCAGTTATTTACGTAGATTTATTATGCTAATAAAGACTGGCACAGAAAAGCATTCCAAGTCGAAATCATCGCTTGTTTGAGTGAGTTATGGATAATTTTCCTCTGACAAATACCACCTAATATCCATATAATATCCACTATCTAATATCCCCTATTTTATGCCATTCTGAGAGCCGTATCTCAATTAAATGAGGGAATTAACTTTAAAGTCATATATATTTCGATTCGCCATTCAAAGCCTGATCGATTGACAATAAAATATTGAAAGAAATAAAAAATTAAAAATTTCTCATTTTTTGAAAAAAATGTAAGGGGTTACATCATTAAAATTTAAAAAAATCGTCAAAAAATTTATTGTTTTAAATTCGCTAGCTTTTAACGTAGATTTATTATGCCAATAAAAACTGGCACAGAAAAGTATTCCGAGTCGAAATCATCGCTTGTTTGACTGAGTTATGGATACTTTTCTTCTGATAAATACCATATAATATCCATATAATATCCGCTATCTAATATCCCTTATTTTATGCCATTCCGAGAGCCGTATCTCAATTAAAAAAGGAATTTAGCTTCGGAGTCATATATATTTCGATTCGCCATTCAAAGCCTGATCGATTGACAATAAAATATTGGAAGAAATAAAAAATTAAAAATTTTCCATTTTATGAAAAAAATGTAAGGGGTTACATCATTAAAATTTTAAAAAATCGTCAAAAATTTTATTGTTTTAAATTCGCTAGCTATTAACGTAGATTTATTATGCTAATAAAAACTGACACAGAAAAGCATTCCAAGTCGAAATCATCGCTTGTTTGAGTGAGTTATGGTTACTTTTCTCCTGATAAATACCATATAATATCCATCCATATCCCCTATCGACTATCTAATATCGAATATTTAATATCCACTTACTGCTGGCGTTGACAGTTGTTTTTAAAAACCCTTTTGGTGTTTGCACCCTCGCCCCCTACACATTGAGTAAGCAAATGAGAAAAGCGTTTAGTTTTTTTTTTTATTTTTATTAATAATTAGTGTTCTCTTTGTATACATGTAATTATATTATTTATATATATTTTTGTTTGATGCTTGTTTTTGCTTCTGGCCGTGCTCAGTAAACACTTGAGCCTGCAAATTGAATCCTTTATGCCGTCGTTCCCGACCTGCATCCCCTCTCTCCCTGTCTCTGGCTACATCTGCATCTCTTGTTTGCTTTGTTTCTTTGTTTTCCTTTGTTTTTATCTGCGTTGCGATGCATTAATAAATGTGTGGGCCGACGCCGATGACGCCTGTGTGTCTATCGACTATCGACTAAGCTCCGCCACTGCAACGGCTGCTCTGAGGTGGCGGCATGTGGCGGGTGTTTGATTTTCAATAGGGTTTTAGTAATAAAAAATGTACAATTAGTTTGTATACATGTATGCTTGGTATGCATGAAATGGTTTCTTCTTTTTCTTTTCCTTCTTTTCTTACTTGTGCAATTTATTTACTAACGTGTAATTTGCTTGACTTTACGAGATACATATTTATTCGTACGCCTTCTCCTCTTTTCGTCGCTCCTTTGTTTTGTTAATAAATTCGGACTTTAAAAGTGTTCGAAATTACAGATATACATATATGTATGTATACATATATATTTATATATATATTATGTCTAGTAAATCCTACACAAAAAAAAAAGTAATATTATTTTAAGTGTTCATTCAGGTGTCCTTTTCAAGTATAACTAATATATGTATACTGCATGAGTTGTGCTTTCTTCTTTCTTCTTTCTTTTTGCTTTTTGCTTTTTATTTTGGCGAAGGTTGTGTGTGTATGCGTGAAGTGTATCTGTGTATCTGCATCCGCCTGAGAGTGCCTCCTGAGTGGAAAGTATCTGAGAAATGCCACCGCATATACATTGTATTTGAATTTTTTTCTTCGATTTTTACTGGTAGATAAGTCCAAAATGTGTCATTGGGCTGTGTGTGTTTTGTTTTTGTTTGTAATTAAGTATAAACGTCGTTATCGCTCAAGTAAGCGCTATACAATTTATTTTTAAAATTTAAATTTTGTAGTTAATCACAGATTTTCTTTTGTTTTAAATACCGAAAAGTTCAATTAATAAACAGCATAGTTCCGAAATGTATTTTGTTTTTGTTTTTGTTTTTCTTTTTTGGCTTTGTTTATATATATTGACACATACATATATATGTATTTGTATCGTATGTGTATATATATAATATAATAAATAATTTTGACTAATAATTTTCAATTATCTAAAGATTCGTGCGTTTTTCGAATTTGTAATTTCATTTAATTTCCTTTTTCTTTCCCCTTTCCTTTGTGATATGCGTTGCATTTGTCATCATCATCTAATCCTTATCCTGATACTGATCCCTGATCCTGTCGCTCATCCTGTTACCGATCCTGTTTCTGACCCTGATCTCCAGATCCTGCCACTGATCGCCTGGCTCGGATGGGACAGACAGACTGGCTAACAGATAAAAGATATTTGTGGAGGGCAGGAGGCTCCTGCTAGGAGCGCAGTGACCACCGGTGACTTAACTTCACTTCACTGGCTTCTTGTGTGCGTGTAGGTGTGGTTGTGGGTGTGGGCGTGGCATGGACGTGGGTTGGGGGAAGTGCGTCATACATATACGATTCTATGCCTAAGAATATCTCCATAAACGAACTTTAGAGCTATCAACTACATTAATATGATTCAAAACTCTCTTATTAATGGTATGAATATATGCTTCAGTTTATTCCGGCCATGCTAGAGGTTCCTCCGACTGGAGTTGGGTCGGGGAATGGGCATCGGCATCTCGGCTGGGCATCTTACAAGTACTAACATATATATAGTTGTTTCCTGAGCAATCGTTGGCTTTCCTGAGTTTTCCCCGACCACAAACACAAAGGGCTTTAAAACTAAATAAGTAAGTAAGAGATAAATATATACTTTATGTATCTAACTCCCCAATCGATCGGTTGGTGCGTTGGTGTTTTTCGGTTCAAATGATGCTGGTTTTATTGGCCAAAACAATATAATTTTGAATAGGGTTTAGGTGTAATTGGATACATAAACAATACGTATACGTGTATAAAGAAAGTGCACAAAAAATAATACAAAGGTTTCGCATTCACAGTTTCGTCGTCGTAGAGTATCTAAACATAAATTTTGTTTGTTTGTAACTTTAACATAATATAAAAAGTATATATAGTGTATATATATAATAAAAAACAGCCAAAACGGAATTTCGCACAAGGAAAATGCAAGTTTTTCACTTTGTCAAAGATTTGTAAGATCACAGATTTGTTGTTTGCAGTTAGCATTTGCATTATTTTTCGTTTTTGTTTTTCGTTTTCTCGTATTCATTATTCAATTCTCAAATAATAATAATAATAAGATTAATAATAATAATAATAATAGTCATAAAATGGATCGATTACTGGCCCTTACATATTCTCTTGTTGTTAGAAATTAAACACTAGAATGCTAAATGTAATTTCATGTCCGAGTAGAATACAAAATGTGTAAAAAATAAAATTCTAGAATCTAAAGTAAAAAAAAAAATCGATGGATTTATCATAAATACGTCTACACAGTGAATGTAAGTGGAAGAAGAAAAAATCGGATGCCTGGGAAATCCTTGCGACTCGTTACTCGACTCGCTACTCGCCCATTTCGGAATGGATCCCGATCCCTGCTCACTTCTATTCCCTAGCTGTGTCTGTGTATCCGTAGGGTTGAATAAATTAATTAAGACTACGAAAACGCTTACATCGGATCCACACAGTGCGCACTAGACTTCCGGAGAACCTGATAGCCATATACATATTTAACCTGGATGGAACTTCGCCTGAACGCTGACGCTGACGCTGATAAGGTAAGGAGACCTCGTGAAACCTCGCCCTCGGTCTGCCCTGACTACCATCTGATCCCCATTCCCATTTCCACATCCTTATCCAATCCCATTCCTTTTCCCGCTTCCGCTTCCGCTTCCGTTTCCGTTCCCGTTCCTTTTCCCTTTCCCTTTCATGCGTGCCTGCGAGTGGGGTCCATCTACCAGCTACCCGGCATGGCACAAAGAATACTAATTACTCGCCTACGACTGTTGCTATTCTAAATATCTAGTTTTGTTTCGAAATCGACAGGAAATCGGAAAACTCTCGCACTGCTGATGATGAGATGATATGCCCCATTGCAGGTGTTTGTGTTCGCTGCAGTATATATGTATGTATTGTATTGTATGTAAGTATGTGTGCTATAATATAAGGTGTAAATTGGTTTAATTTTTAAGAAATTCCTGAGACATTGAATTGATACACATTCTCCCTCCTTTCTCCGCACACTACTACTGCTCCTTCAGCTCCTTCAGCTTCCCTAACTTCTTTGGCGTGCGAATAACAACAATATCGACTTGAAGTTCTCTCTAACACAGATGTTCGTGGGTGTACTTCCTTGCACTGGCAGCACCTCTCTGGGACCCAGACGCTGGCAGTTCTAGTTCTAGTTCTACGTCTAGTTCTAGGGCTAGTCCTAGCTCCTTGTCTTAGGCAGACTGTTCGGCAGTGCAACTGTTGCTGTTTGTGTTTCTGTTTCTGTTTCTGATTCTGAGCCTGGTCCTGCTCGCAGGATATTCAACACGCTACTCGCTGATGATACTCGCTGATGATACTCTCTCATGGCTGAGCGTGCTGTCTCTGCTGCTCGCTGATATTTGATTTGCTTTGCTTACGATATTCTCACGATTCTTTTTCTTGTTTTTCTTGTTATTAAATTTAATTTCAGAACATTTGTACTTCGCTGGTGAAAAATCACTGAGTTACTTTACGGTTTGTTTCGTTTTGTTTTGTTACTTTTGTTACTTTTGTTTTTGCAAAAATGTTTGTTGCTACAGCTCTCCTCTTCTACGCACGAATAGCTCCTCTGTGCCTGTGTGTGTCGGTATGTGTGTGTATATCTTCTGCATATCTGTATATATATATATATAGTGGTACATATAAAGGTAAATGGTGTAAAGTATATACATGTATACATAGACTTTAGTATAATTGTTTCTCTTCGCTTACGCGTACGCATATACGCATGCATACATATACATATACGGATATATATACATATGCATGGGTATGTGTATAAAAAAATGATTTGAATTTCTGTTACTTTATTCGTCGTATATGTGTATAAGTAGAAAAAGAGGACTTTGCTACTACATACTTGATATTTAATCCCTGATAACGTTTTACTTTTGTATGTTTGTTTGTTTGTTGCTTGTTTGCGCTTGTTACTCGTCGTCTGGCGACGAATTCCATCATGTTTAACATTAGATTTGCGTAATCTTAACTCTAGTCTTATACAAAGTCCTACATTTACAGTTAGGTTCCCTCGCAATACAAAAAAAAAAAAAAATACACACATCTCGCTCTCTCTTACTCTAGGTCTCGCTGGCGCAGCCTCCGTTTCCGCTACCGCTTCCTGTTGGCAACGGACCGCTGGCGCAGCAGTTGGCAAATAACATAAGGTTAAGTTAAGTAAAACTAGCAAAAAAAAAAAAAAGAAGTTCTGTTCTATATGAGTCTGGTGTGTGAGCGAGTCGGACCAACGAGTTGGGAATTATAGAGCGTGGGGGCGGGCGCCAACCGGACAGGTGGCTCAGATTCGAATTGGGGATTCTTTTCAGATTCAGATTCAGATGATATGTACTCTTTGTTTTTTACTGCTCCATCCGCTCGGCCCCGCCCCCATTGTTGGGCCCCGTCTCCCCCCTGAGGTGCAAGTGTGCGCGTGTGTGTGTGTGTTCTAGTCCTTCGTTCTCTTCCCATTTTGTTGTTGTGGTTTCTTGTTGTGTTTGTGGTTAATGGATAACATAACTCTAAGTCTAATAAGTATATTCCTTAAACGCAACTTCACGGTGTTTGTGTGTATTTTGTTTTTATGTTTGTTTGTTTCTTGTGTTTTGTGTTTTGTGTTTTGTGGCCTGCTCTCTCGTGCAGCTCCAGAGGTATTTATGATTTATCGAAAGTATTTACACGATCCTTGAGGTATTGCACATGAAGCAGCGAAGGCGCTTCCAACTACTAAGTAGAGGGAGCGGCACGAATAACTAATGGTACGAATGGGTACAAGATACAAGATACGAGATACAAAAAAAAAAGTGCATTTCTTGTCGTAATAATTACGTAACATAAGGATAAGAATAATAAAACAGTTGACGCCAAAGTATGCCTAGCTTACGAGTACGCACGATAATTAAGGATATTTGTTGTAACTAAGACCTATGTGGTTGGTGGTGCACAAGCCGAGCTAGCGGGCGACCCGAAGGACATGGACTCGGTCCGCGGGTCGCCGCCGCTGCTGCTGCTGCTGCGGCGCCAAGCAATGGGGCAAAGTGTGTGTAGCTGGTCTCGGCCTGGGCCTGATCCCGACCGCGATCCCGATCCCGATCCTGATCCTGCCCAGGCTATCCTATCTCCCTAAAAGATGGCATTCCAACTGAGCTCCTATTGGATGCCCGGCGGCGGCTGTCCCAGCTCGCTGGTGAAGTCAAACAGGCTGGTGCGCGGATGCGCCAGCGCATGGTGGTGCGGATGCGGGTGCTGATGGTGGCCACCATGGCCGCCGTGTCCGTGTCCCACCAGGCCGTGCTTGATGGCCGACGTCTTGAGCAGCCGCTTGAGCATGCCGCTCGAGCCGCGGTGCTGCAGGCTCTTGTGCGTCGTCAGCGAGTTCTTGGTGCGGTAGCGCCGGTGGCAGAACTCGCACACGTACAGCGTGTCCGACTGCTCGTGCTTGTCCTGGAAGTGCCGCTTCAGCGAGTAGTAGCACGAGAAGGTGCGCCGGCAGTAGGGGCACTCCTGCGGCTCGTTGATGCCCCCGCTCGTGGGGGGCGGCATGCGCAGCGGCAGCTGCGGGGTGCCCGCCTGCGTCACGCCTCCGGCCGACGCCGCCGCCGATGCCGCCGCCTGGCTGCCCGGACTGCTTCCGTTGTTGTTGTTATTGTTGTTGCCATTGGGTGAGCCATTGTTGTTGTTGGGATTGGAGGAGGCATTGTTGTTGCCGCTGGCGCCGCTATTGCTGATGCTGTTGTTGGACGTGGAGGAGCAGAGGTTGCTGCCCACACTGCTGCCCACGCTGCCGGGACGCGGCGGCGAGGTGGCATAGCCGCCCAGGACATGTCCTTGTCCATGGACGTGGCCGTGGCCGTGGCTGTGGCTGTGCAGGCTGTAGACGGCGGCGGCCAGGCTGCCGTTGAGCGAGCTGGTCGGCGAGGTGAGGGCCGTGGGCGGCGACGGCGGCGACGAGGTGGAGCTGGTGGGCGAGGTGGCTGCGGAGCGGCTGATGCTGTGCTTTCCTGCACCGAGGAGAGAAGAGAGAGGTGTTAGTGCGGTCGGACTAGGCGCTGGGGGTACGGGAGTATCGGGGGTAGCGGAGCTTAGGGGACCTGGTCGGTCCTATTTAGTGGTATATATATATATATAATTATTTATATTGCTGTTGTTGTGGTTGGTTGGTGGTTGTTGAGAAAGTATGGAAAATAAAAGTGCAAGTTTAGGGTGAAGATACGTGGGCGGCAGATTGTATTAGGGAGCGTCGCCCCCAGGAGGGGCGACCAGGATGGGGTACTGGGGATACGGAGGATACGGGGCGACAGGGGACAGAGGATAGAGGATAGAGGAAGATGTTTAAAATAAAGTACGGCAGGAAGGATAATAGATAATGCTGAATGCTCTATATCTTAGCACTAGGAACTTCCTGAGTTGATTTTGAGCTTAAGTTTGAGTTTAAGTTGGAGTTTAAGTTTGAGTTTGAGTTTGAGTTTGAGTTTGGTTGCTAGCAAATAGTAGAGGTAAAGCGTTATATAGTTGGATACTCGAGTATATTATATGTATATATATATATTTATATAGAGGTAAGGATAAATGCGTGTGTCGGGTCGGTTCAACTCCAGATTCTAACTGCTGCCGCCACCTCGTTGGCTGTTCCGAGCCCAGGTTCCGTCGCGATCTTCTAGAATGTACAGTCTACGCGGCGGAAGCGGCTCGGAACTCCAACGGAAGTGGACCTTGACTTTGGCTTTGAAGGCTTTCTTCTTTACATGTTTTATGCATATTAAATGTATGGAGTAATGGCGGAGAAGGATCGCTACTTGATGCTACTAACTGCTGTGTCCTACTGAAGAGAGAGAGGCTGCTGCTGCTCCCACGCGCCGCCGAGGGAGCGACTCGCTGGCCCGTCGGATCATGCATGCGTGTCCTGCCGCCAAGGAGCTCGGCGGCGGCGGCGCGACGGGAGCCTTCAACTGGTCTGTACACTGTACACTGTACACTGGTGACTACTTCGTAGGTGTGTGGATAGGGCATTAGGCTAGTCAACAACCGATTGTACATATATACATACGAGGTACGAAAGAGTTACGCTACAAACCAAACAAAGTACACATGCAATCACAACACGTACGTGTGGGAGTGTCGATGGGTGTGGTGTGTGCTGTGTGGTGTGTGGTGTGTTGTGCGCGGATGATGTAGATGTAGATGCGTATGTGGATGCGGATGTGGGGTAGCAAGCAAATGAAGGCGTCGCCTGGACTACACACATGCAAGCAAGCAGCGAGTGGCGGGTGGATAATGGAGAGTGGCGAGTGGCGAGTGGCGAGTGAGGCAAGCGAGTAGCGAGGACATGCAGAGAGGCAAGCGAGAGCAAAGAATCAAAAGTAAAGCAATGAACATTAGACTAAATTAGAAGCTAATCGCATTTCGAATGTGGATTTCAGATGTGTCGTGGCGAGCGAGCGTTTGCTCGGCGGTTTCGTTTCGGTTGGTTCAATTTCGTTTCGGTTTCCGGTAGGTTTTGTTTTTGTTTTAGTTTTAGTTTTAGTTTTATTTTGCTTTTCTTTTGCGAGTAAAGAGGGGAAATCGAATAGAACGAAAGCGGTAAGTAAATGATGATTAACTATGATTGCAGTTAGTAGTTGGGCCCAGACTCGATCGGCCCGAGACTGGTGCGAGCCTGAGACTAGATCGAGCGTGAAGGAAGCGTGGCGAGTCTGAGTTCAATTTATACGTGGTTGTCGTGGCCCTCCGACGACGCAAAACTTACCAAAACGAAAAGTGATTTATTTGGATAGACTGAGTTCTATAAATCTATTGTAGTTGCAGCGTTCGTTATCCATTATTTGGTTTGGTTTCTATATATTCATATTCGTATTATAGTTATAGATGTAAGTATCTTTGTACATATGTGGGTAGTACTCTTGCTTATTTGTACAGTTGCATCAGAGCGGGAACAGTAGGTGATGAGACAGAGAGTGAGAAAGAGAGAGGAGCAGGAACAGGAACAGGAACAGAAAGAGACAACAATACGAGAGTACTGGAAACGCAGAGAGATGCCAAATCAACGCGGATTGGTAGGAGCAGAAGGTCGAAGATCAGATGAACAGAGGAGCTAAGAAAGGGTGTTAGTGGGTGTGCTGGCGTCCACAGGACCTCCGCATCCGATCGTTAGTTCTACGGGTGAACCTTCTCGTGAGTGGCTGAAAGTTTCCAAGTCAATCAAGGAGGAGGAGGAGCGAGGTTGCTTTGGTCACTACGGTTAATTCAGCTTCAGATAGATGAGGAGAGGAGAAAGAGGAAAGATAGAGAGAAGAAGCGGGAGGCAGGTCCTCCGACGCATGAGCTCTACGCTCTTCTAGTGTTAAGTGTCTAAGAGTAGCTTTGCAGTTGGGTAATATTTGTTAGGCGTTAGGCGTGTGGCGAGTAGACAGAGTAGAGCGAGTAGGAAACAGAGAAAGAGCGAGATCGACTACGGTAGCGAGTGTGCGGGTCGTACTTACAGGTCTCAGATGGTCTTTGTACATGAGTGGTTAGGCTATAGCTACGGCGAGTCTAGTGGAAAGTGAGAGCGAGAGCGAGAGCGAGAACGAGAACGAGAGCGAGAGCTAGAGCGGGGAGACGAGTTCGGAGCGCGTGAGCAGGCAAGATATGGTTACAATATACATACGAGTACTTAGGCGGATGAGGGCCAGAGCGGCGGGGAAATACGAGAAGAGTGCTAGTAGTAGTTCTAGTAGCCAGAGGACCAAGGTTGCTATGCCGATTTGCATCGCGACTGCTTGCAGATGAAACAATTTGTACAGAAGATATCGATAGCGCTGAGGTGGCTAGCGAGTGCGCCCAATGGATCGTTAGTGTGTATGGCGAGTGGGAGGAAGATAGAAATAGAGGAAGAGACAAGGAGAGCCGAGCTGGATGGATGCTGGGCTCAACTGGAGAGATAGCGAGAGAGTTAGAGAGAGAGACAGAGTGTGTAGAAGAAGGCCATGAGAGGGAGATAGCATGTAATGTACTAACTACGTATCTGCGCATGGTCGGATACTTGGCTACCAATGTAGTTTAAGATGTTGGGCTAACCTTTAGCAAGCGCGCGATCGTCTATATTGACTGACTAACGAGTAGCGGGTGCGGGTAGCGTGTGGCTGGTAGCGAATTAAGGTGGAGCTGTAGCTGTGGCGCACGAGGTCTAGTGGAACCAGCTCACGTCCCTCCGATTCGGACGAGACTGTGGGAACTGTGGGTACTGTGGGTGTGTGGCAGTACTTATTCTGGATATTGGGTTCTTTTCCTCTTGCCTCCGATCTCTTGCTCCGTTCGACCAACAATTGTATTCTATGTGCGGCTTGTGGTTCTCCTTCTTCCTGGTGTTGATGTTGATGTTGATGTTGATGCTGATGTTGGTGCTGGGCCATGCCGAGCCGCTCCAAGCCACGCCGTTCATTGTTTAGTTGCCAGTTGGTTTACCGGCGAACTGGGGGACTTACGCTTAAGGTTACACGATCTGTGTGTACTGTCCATTATCAACTACTACTCATCTCCGAGTAATATATTTAAATATATATATAGTATGTATGTGTGCACAAGAACACTCCTAAGTATCTACTTGTTACGTTACGGAAGAAAGCACTTTACGATCTGTTCAGCTCTGTCCAGGTCGAGTGGGAAGTTACGTAGGTATTAGAGAAGGCAACTTGTGCGAGGTCCGTCCGTTTCCGAACTAGCAGAAACACGAAGAGAGCTCTATAATTGTAAAATTGACTACGAGTACGTACGATACGTTGTATGAGGTATAAGGTAAAAGAAGGCCACAGAGTGTAAACAGTGTATATATCCGTATGCTTCATATACTGGTCCATAGGCATGAGTTGTGAAAAGTCAGCAAGTCTACTACGTTAGGTCGACATCGATGTACAGGTTGATGTGGCTAATCTAAAAGTATGTCTAGTAGAGGAGTCCGTCCTCCTAAGCTTACGTCTACCCTAAGTCTAGTGTCTTTTTCATAATCTTCATAATTCGCATATAACTATATTGTTCGAATTCTTCGTACTCCCCCTGCTAATCAGGGGGCCTAACTCTCTCTTGATCGTCGTGTATAATAGGTTGGTAGGTAGATGTATATATCACTACATAATGGCATTGCTTTAAGTTTGAGCTGAGTGCTAGGCGGGCTAGTCTAGTTGCTCGTGGTGGCAATCGAAGAGCCGTGACTGCCACTGTGACTGTGACTGTGACCGTGACTGTGACCGTGACTGTGACCGTGGCTGTGACCGTGGCTGTGACTGTCGCCGCTGGGGGCACGCTGGTAGAGATAGTAGTCGTACAGCGTCATTATCTGCCGCTGCTGGATGAGCAGCTGGTACTGGTCGCTACTCGTCAGCTGGCCCGCCCGCCGGGCCTGGGCGCCGGCGGGGTCGAGCTCGGTCAGGGTCTGGGTCGGGGTCGGCGCTGAGAAGCTAGTGCTGGTCATGGTCGTGGTCGTGCTGGCTTTCTTCGCTGGTGGCTGTGGCTGTGGCGTGTTGGGCTGTAGCTGTGGCTGAGTTTGAGGCTGAGTTTGAGGCTGAATCTGTGGCTGTGGCTGTGGCTGAGGCTGCTGTTGCTGTGGCACGCTGCTAGGGCGACCCGGCAAGGGCGTTAAGTCTCAGATCGTCGAGTTGAACTGATTGTAGAGCTTGATGTCCTTCATCTCCATTTCGCCGGGCCGGGACTTGTGGTAGGTGTAAATGTGCGTCATGAGCGAGTTGCGCGAGCAGTAGACGCGCTCGCAGATGGCGCAGCGGTACTCCTCCTGGCGCACGGCGTGCTTGTCGGCAATGTGGCGCTTGAGCGAGGCTTTCGAGCAGAGGAGCTTACCGCAGAGCTGGCATGAGAAGAGTTTCTTGGGCGAGTTTCCTGCAAATTGGTGGATTGGTGGATTGGATTTTGGTATGGTTCTTGGTATTTGTTTTGTGGTTGGTACTAGTGCTCAAATAGTTTGGGTTTTTTGGGGTTTAACTTGGGGTTCGGTTCCGATACCGATACCGATTCAGGGACTCGGGGCTTTACATCGTCGTCTGCGAGAGACACTCACTCTGTGTCGTCTGGCCAATCTTACGCTAGAGGTTGGGGGAGGGTACTGAAATGGGTGATCTGGATATATGCTCAGAGACCGACTTAAGGTTCTGATTCTGATTACGATGGATGGGCCCGGCCACGCACGAACACGTCCTGCAGGCCAGGACATGCTCATGCGCGCTCGGGTGTTCTGGGTGTTCTGGTGATGGCAAAGGACATTAATAAATAACAATACATACAGATACATAACGAAATAAGTTGAGGTTTGAATATGCCCCGCGCCTGGGAGCTGCTGCAGCACCCCTTCTCGACCCCAGGCATCTGTGGGGGGCGGGGGTGTCTGGGCGGAAAGGGTGAAGCAGTGAGCAGGCGATGCGGTGCTCCACCACCACTGGCGACTGCCGATGGACGATGGACGTGAGCCCGTGTTATCGACTAACAGTTAACAGTTACGGTTACGACTAGCGTTATCGGTTATCGGCAACCGGTTACCGACAACCGGTTACCGGTTACCGGTGATCGTGTGGTAGTTGGTGGCTTGTATGTGGTGGTTGGGGTGTGTGTGTGATGGCTGAAGGTCGGGTGGGTTGGGGGTTGTGTTTGGATTAAAATAGCGACTAGGCCCGATGATCGACAGGGGACACTGAGAGCGACAGGGACGACTAGATGACTCGATGGGTATGAAGTAGAACCTAGGGGTGTGGAGTACAGATGACGAAGACGGATACAGAGACGGAGACGGAGACACACAGCGGCACTGGCTCTGCTGGGAAGTGACAAGAAGGAGATGGGGGTTGGGTCAAGGTTAGTAGTGGATCAGCCCGAGGACCCCATTCCCGCTTCGGTGGCCCAGGACCCTTCGGGGAACAAGACACGGCGCGACACAGTAAGAAAGAAAGCCTCGGCACATACAATTGTTCACTTATATACATTCTATTTATTTAAATAATAACACGATATCAGTTTTATTTTATGAAAATACTTTGTCTCCTCGTGTGTCTGTCTGAGTGTGAGTGTGTGAGTGCGAGTGTGAGTGTGTCCGCGTTGCTTTGAGTGTCGTTCAATCGAAATAAATGGGTATTCCGCTTGTTGTTTGTTACACAAATTCGTAAAATTAGTAATTATTGGAAACTTTCTTATTTGTTTTGCTTTTGCTTTTGCTTTGCTTTGCATATACATATATGTAATGTAATGTATTATGTGTGGGAAGTATTTAGCGGCTTGCCGCTTCTGGGGTTAGTTCTTTGTGCTGGCACCTTGCTTATATACACAGGTGTACGTACAGGAGACAAAAATGTACATTCTTACTAGGCTAGAGTGTGGAAAACTTAATAGCTTTGTTTATTGTAAGTAGTTTGAGTTTGACTTCGAGTTGGAGCTTTACTTAGGGGGAAAATCACGGTTGCCAAAAGAAACTTGTATCTATTTTCGGTTCCCGGTTCTCGGTTTTCTGCTATTGCTATTGTTTTTTCTCATTGTCTGGGCTGGATCTTCGATCTCTTGCCCGGATTTCGAGGTGTGTGGCTTGGCTATGGGTTTGGTTGCGGATTCGGATTCGGATTCGGATTCGGATTCGGATTCGGTTACGGGTAAGATATTATTTCTATCGCTCTAAGTATTTAAGCGTCTGTACTAGATGAGATATTGGTATTGAATTGGCTTTGCTTTGATTCCTGGCCAGAGAGCTGCTGCGGAGCGGAGCCAGCCGGTAGAGGCCCTTCTGGTTGCCCCGCCCCCGCCTTGGAAGCACTCCAAGACCATGTCTGTGTGTCTATTTCTAAGCATATATTCGACTGAATGCTGCTCCTTGGATTTGCTATTTTAAATATGTATTTGTATATCCATGTAGTTACTGCACTGTTACTGTTACTGCACTGTTACTGTTACTGCAATGTTACTGTTACTGTACTGTACTGTTACTGTTACTGTTACTGTAGTTAGTTTATTTCTTATATCGCGTATTGTAATTGTAATTGTAGTTGTAATTGTAATTGTAATTGTAATTGTAAGCTTTGTGGCTTGGAGCTAATGGTTCATTGGATAATACGGATACGGAGTTCGGTATGCATACGTTGACTTAACTGGCAAAGGGGATGTGTGGGGGTGGTGGGTGGTCAACTACACGAATAGGAATAGGAAAAAACCATAGTATTGGGTAGTACACACACGTTAAGCCCTATGGGGATTATACGGTATTCTGGTTTTGGTTTCTGCTTTCTGCTTTCTGCTTTCTGCTTTCGGTATGCTTTCGTTATGCTTTCTGGGTTACTCGAGTTGGTCGAGTTGGTTCTTACTGCTGCTATTTCGAGTATCAATATGCTATTTAGTTAGTTAGTTAGTTAGTGGTTAGCTCCTCAGTAGAGAGTTAGTGGAGTTGATATCTTGATATCCTGCGTTCTGTACTCACATGTGGACTGTGTGTGAACTGTGTGTTTCGGTTTCTGCCATGTCTCTTTCTCTTTAGTAAGTAGTACAAGTTATATGTAAACAACGTTTAAAGTGCAAAGCTGCGACGACGTCTGTAGTGGGGTTTACATTTACATTTACATTTCCACATTTATTGAGCATAATAATAATTAAATAAAAACGAGGTGACATTGTGGATGTGAGGTCGGTCGCTCGGAGGAGGATTCTCCGATCTGATCGGTGATCTCTGACCCGTGATCTCTGATCGCGTGGACATAACAAACGGAGGGTTCTCCTTATAAGTAGATACACAGTATACAGTATTCGGTACGTTAAACTAATTATAGTCGTATATATGGGCGTAAGCTACGTAAATCGAAAATTTGGTATCAAAACGTGGATGATTAATCAACTTAATCACTTTTCAGACTTTTCGTTTGCCAAAAGAAGCAAGAAAAAAATACAATACAATGGGGAATTATGCGTAATGCGTAATGCGTTGTGGGTGAGTGTGTGTTACACTAAGTGCTAATTATAATAGGTTTTGTATAAAAAATAAAATTCGGCTATACTCGCACACAGCGTTCTAGCTCCCGCTTCCGCTCCTGCTCCCCCTCGGTATGTAAAGATACCCTGCTGGGCCCGCTCCCCACTTTTAACTAAGGCTACTGACCTCTTCCTGGCATCAGTTTCAGTATCAGTCCCCTCTCTTCCCTCTTCCCTCTTCCCAGATGAAATTGCACGCGCCTAAAAATAACGTCCCCAGGTCCCTCTCCCTGCTGTCCTGCTGTCCTGCTGTCGGGCTGTTCTGCTGCCTGGGGCTGTCCTG
The DNA here is from genome assembly GCA_008042775.1 of Drosophila pectinifera. Classification (NCBI taxonomy): domain Eukaryota; kingdom Metazoa; phylum Arthropoda; class Insecta; order Diptera; family Drosophilidae; genus Drosophila; species Drosophila pectinifera. The sequence continues at coordinate 87,918 of VNKC01000783.1, forward strand.
GTCATCGCCGTCGCTCTCCAGCCCTCCAAAGTTCCACTTCGAATGATCAATCAGTCTTCAAATTAATGTAAAGGTGTGTGCGGTGTGTGGTGTAGGATGTGGGGTGTGTGTGCTAGGTGTGCTGCTGGAAGCAAAGTAATACCCCCTAAATTTTGATTATGCGTTCAGTGTCCACGTTCAAGGTCCTCCGATGGGAAAGCATATACATGTCTATGTCTGTGTAGGACCACCAACAATTTCATTGTTCGCGCTCGAGTTTAGTTTAAAGCTAGTCAGTCCTTGTCCTAGTCCGCCCCGGGCTCGGAACCCCGCTGTCATCCTCCTCCTCCTGTGCCACCTCGGTTGGGTCCTGCTTCTATGTACAGTCTCGCATCTCCTGCGGATCGGATGCCCCTCCAAAAACTCATTTATTGCTATGCTGTGTCTGTGTGCCTTACGCTGAGTCATAGTCTTACTGTATCATGTATCATGTATCATATATCATATATCATATATCATATACCATATACCATATGTTATATATCATATATCATATTCGTATAGCTGTAGTTATAGTGTGTGTGGTGGTTCCTAGGGACAATGCTTGATGGATCGTAATATATAAGTAAAAAAAATCGTATTACACACACAGTTTTCTGACTTCTGTTTTGGGTTTGCTTAGGGCTAAGTTTACATCATTGTGGGTTTTTACATAGACCTTGCTCTACTCATTTGATGAATATTTAGTGGCTGCTAAATGTACACATATGTATTCTTTATATATATATAGGTATATATATATATCTCTGATATCTTACTATGATACACAAAAACAAAAAAAAAAGGTTACCATAGAAAAAAATGCATTAGTTGTATGTCCTTCGTGTTCATGAAGAGATAGAGGCGTTAGAATGCTGTACAAGGACCGGAAAGTGTTAGAGATGGCACATGGCTCATGGGGGGTTCGGGTCTGGTTCTGGTTCTGGTTCTGGGCTCCCGCTGCATCCGCATCCATGAAGGGTTCGGTTCGGTTCGGTTCGGATACGGTGCTGTGAGGGATGGCGATGGCGATGGCGTCTGGCCCTTGGCTAATACTCGGGTGTGCGGTGTGCGATGTACGGTGTGCGTTGTGTGTGTGTGGGATGGGGTGGGTGTGTGTATAGCTTGGTTAACAGTCTTCTGTCCCGGCTGCTGCGGCTGCTCCGGCTGCTGCTTTCTTCTATCCTAGTTCTAACGCGACGAACTCTCCTCTCTCTATGCCCTCGCATCCCAATTTGGGATGGGCTAAAAAAAAATTCCTTATATGTATACGTGTGTCCTGCGAGTCCTTTATTCCAGCGCGATCCGGCTGTCCGTGTGTGTGTGCGTGTGTATATAGCTTTCTTTATCGTAAAAGACTTTTGTTTCTGCGCTTGCTTTATAATCAAGTCGTAAATAATCACAGTTTTTCCATTTGCCTAAAATTGGTTTTTGTCTTCCTCTCCTCTCCTCTCCTCTCCTCTCCTACGCTCGCTCGTTCGTCCTCTCGTTCGGTTCCTTGGTATCCCTGCTCCCTCCTCCTCCTCCTCCTGTCGATGTCCTGGCCGAAAAAGTCTTTGAATTTTCCGTTCTGTGAGATCCCAAATATACATGTGTGTGTGTAGAAGTCCTCTTGCTTCCTGCTTTCTGCTCGCTTCCGCTTCCGCCTTCGTCGTTCGGTCGGTACTCCAATCCACTCCTCTCCTCTCCTCTCCTCTCCGCTCCTCCTCCTCCTCCTACTCTCGCTGATCCTCCCTCCGTGCGTGTGTGTGTGTGTCGGCCTCTGCTCTCCGCAGCATACTTTCCTGCGCCCGCGCCTATTGGTCTAGTAGGTTCATACGCTCGTACGGATGCTGGTGCGGGTGCGGGGCGTGCGGGTGCGGCAGCTGGTGGGGGTGCTGGTGGGCCAGGGGGTGCTGATGGTGGGTCAGGTGGTGCGGCAGATGGTGGAACACGCTGGCGCCGCCCCCGCCGCCGCCCTCCAGCTGGGTCAGGTCCACGGTGGGCGTGCCACTCGAGCCCGGTCCGTACTCGCCGCCGCCACCGCCGCCCACACCCTCCGAAGGACCCACTCCCGGCCCCGATCCCGATCCCGGACCCTGGCCCGTCGGCCCGCCTCCCGAGCCCGCTGCAGCCGCTGCCGCTGCTGCTGCCGCCGCTGCCGCCGCGGAGTTGTTAAGCGCCACGTGGAACAGCTGCTGCAAGAGTTGCTGCTGATCTTATAAGAAGTCCATGCACGGCTTGACGATGCCCGGCGACGACTGCTGCTGATGCTGCTGTTGCTGCTGCTGCTGGTGCGCCGCCGCCAGCTGGAGCGTGGAGCTGGCCGTGCCGCCGGCCACGGCCGCGGCTCCCACGATGGGCGAGAGCAGCAGCTCGGCGGCAGCGGCTGCTGCTGCGGCGGCGGCGGCCACGGCATTGCCGCCAGCCCCTCCGGCCCCGCCGCCGCCCACATTGACCCCGCTGTTGGCCGCTGCGGCGGCGGCACTCAGCGAGCTGAGCGACTGGTGGAGCCGGCTGCCCGGACTGCCCGCCTGGCCGACGCCGGCGCCGTGGTGGAAGTAGGAGTGGTGGTTCTTCTGGCGCCGATGGTAGATGCTCTTGTGGTTGTTCAGCGAGTTCAGGGTGCGGAAGACCTTGTGGCACAGGTTGCACACGGCGTTGTTCAGCGGCTGCAGGTGCTGCTGCTCCTTGTGGCGCTTCAGCGTCAGCTTGGTGCTCAGCAGCTTGCCGCACACGTCGCACCGGTGGCAGGCGTTCAGGGGCAGGGGCAGCAACAGCCGGTTGGCCTGCGCCACGTCCTGGGCGCGCACCGAGGAGAGCAGGCTGCCGCCCGGCCCGCCTCCGCCGCCGCTGCCTCGCTGCGAGGAGGCACTGCCGGCGGCCACGGCGGCCGAGGGTGAGAGGGAGGCGCGGCGGTGGTGCATGAGATGGTGGTGCTCCAGCGGCGATCCCGCCCTGGCCAGGGCGTGCGCGTGGGCGGCGTGCGCATGGGCGTGGGCGTGGTGGGCAGCGGCGGCGGCGGCGGCGGCGCTCAGCTCGTGGTGGGTGGCGTGCAGCTGATGGTGGCTGGGCAGCAGCGACAGGGGGTGTTGTCCGTAGTGCGGGTGATGCGAGGAGGGCGGCGGCGGCGGTAGTGGCGGCGAGGAGGGAGATCCCGTTCCGCCTCCTCCTCCTCCTCCTGCTCCTCCCTCCAGCTCTCGATCGCGGGACAGTGATCGCTCCCGTTCCCGCTCCCGTTCCCGCTCCCTTTCGCGCTCTCTCTCCCGCTCCCGCTTCAGATAGGCGCTGGGCGAGGGCGTGGCACTGTGGCCGCCGCCGCCCGCCTCCGCTGCGCCCTGCGAGGAGCGGGAGAGGCTCCGCTCGCTGCCCGCCGCGATGTGCAGGTCGCTGCCGCCGGACTTGCCGCCGCCGCCGCTCTGCTTCAGCTGCTGCTGCTGCTGCGACTGCTGCTGCTGCTGCTGTTGCTGTTGTTGTGGACTGTTGGTATGTGGTGTGGAATGATGTTGTTGTTGTTGTTGGAGGAGGTGGTGGTGGTGGTGGTGGTGTTGTGGTGATGATTGTTGGTCTACTTGTTGTTGTTGGTTGTTGCTGTTGTTGTTGCTGTTGCTACTACTATTACTAGGGTTGCCACTACCGCCGGGCACTATGACGCCGCCGAGTAGGCTGCCGGTGTTGCCACCTATACGGTCATAAAAAACAGGAAGAGAAGAAAAAAAGAGACAATAGTGACTTTTCTGTATATTTGACTTTGTTGTTATTTTGGTTTCTGTTTTTTTCTGTTTCTGTTTCTGTTTTTCTGTTTTCTGTTTTTGTTGTAATTGTTGTTTAGTATGTGTGTGTGTGGTTGTTGTTGTTGTTGTTGTTGTTCTGTCTGTCTGTTGGTGTCTGGTCTGTGGTGTGTTGGTGTGCTTGTGGTGTTTTGTTGTCTTGTTGTTAGTGTGACCGTGTGTCGTGTAGCATGTGACGTGTGTCTGTGGCGTGTCTGTTGTTGTTTCTGTCTGTTTTTGTTTTTGGTTTGGTTTACTTTTATATAACACTAACAAATCCAGGCTCAAAACAATGTACATTTGCTGACTTTGCAAACATCTTGTTGTTGCTTTTGCTTTTCATTCAATTTTTGCTTTTATTTTGCTTTTGATGCGGTTTCGCTTGCTATTTTTCTATATTGGAATTTGTTGAAAGAACGCTGCGGCTGCTGCTGCCGTTCTCTCGATTCAAAATCAGATTCAGATTCGGAGTGCAATTCGCATTTCGATTTCGATTTTCAATTTTCGACTTTCAGTTTTCGGTTTTGGTTTTTCTCATTCCCTTTCTTTGTTTTTTTTTATTATTTTTTTTTTTGGTTGGGGAAAACGCATGGAAATAAAATGGTAATAAAACGGTTTGTTGACTGTTGTTGTTGTAGCTGTTTTTGTTCTGCTGTGGCTGTTGTTGTTGTTGTTATAATTGTTGTTGTTCTTGAATTCGAATTTGGAGAGTTCTCGTGCCGCAGATGGGTTGTGGTTCGAAACTCGACTCGACTGCGCAGACTTGAACCCGAACTCGAACTCGAACCGGAGCTCGAGCTCGAACTCGAGGTCGAAACTCGAAAGTCAGCGCCCCCCGATCGGTGGCAGTTGCAATTACAACGCCACTCGGGGTGGGGGGACCTTGGAAACGTTTTTGGTGGATAATTTGGTGTTTTTTTTTTTTTGGTCTTGCCAATATTGGGTGTGATTCGAATTTCGTGGATGCTTTAAAACCAATTTGTTTGTCTTCGACTTCGATATCGATTTGGATTTCTCGATCTCTCGATTGCTCGATTGCTCGATCCTCGATTCAATTTCGACATCAATTTTAATTCCAATTTTGTTTGCGTTCAATTTTCGTTTGTCGTTTTCGATTTCGATTTCGATTTTTCAATTTTGTTGTTTGTTAAGTTTTTTTTTTTTTTTTTNTTTAAGTTTTTTTTTTTTTTTTTTTTTTTTTAGCAAAATTTTGAAACATTTGTTTTTGGCCTGATTGATTTGTTTTGTATATATAAAATATGTTTAGTATTATTTTGATTTCTCTTTTTTTCGGTTATTTCGTTTTGTTCTATTTTAGTTTAGTTGCAAGTTGTCAATAATTTTCTCTTGCGGTTGTCACTAGTGTCTCTTTTTTTCAAACTCAATCGCAGCACCGTTGCCTGTGTTGGGTTCGATTGGGTTCGATTTGGGCTGGATAGGGGATGGGATAGGGAACCAAATGTGCGGTAGATTAACGTGCTTGGGTTGGTTTCTGGTTTCTGGTTTCTGGTTTCTGGGCGGGGGATCACACACACAGGTCTACGACTTTCTCCAATGGTCGGTTGTGTGTGTGGATCGGGGTCGGGGTCACCTCTAGAAGACACCTAGGGGCGATCTGGGCTGGCGTTGGTGGTGATGTGGATGTGGGGTGAGTATTAGTAGTTGTGTTTCGCTCATCAGGGGCTTAAAGTAGTGATCCTGCTCGCGTGCAGCTGAGAGAGTGAGAGTGAGAGTGTGGGGTCGGTTCGATTCAGTTCGGTTCGGGGTTTGGGATTCGGGATTCGGGGTTCGGGGTTCGGGGCTCGGGGCTCGGCACACGTGACAATGAAACACTGAGGAGCTGGGGACAGGACTGCGCAGGCTGAGCACTTGGGTGAGTGGTGAGTTAGGTGAGGTAAGGCCCTAGCTGGGGTTAGTTCCCACGGGATGAGCCTGGGCCAGGCTGACGCCTCGAGTGACATGCATACAACATTGAGGCGAGGTGGTTCTGGGAGTTCTGGGTATTCTGGGAAATCTGGGAACGGGATAAATGAAATATTCGCTTTGATGTGTAGACTTTTATTGTAATTATAATGAATTGGATACAGAGCGCAAGTGCAATCGCTCGTATATCGTATATCGAACATCGTACATGGATCTCAACTGCGTGGCTTGTGTGGTTGTGGCTGTGGTTGTGGTGTGTGTGTGTGTGTGTGTGGTGTATATATGGATATATAGTTGCTGGTATCATAGGTATCTTATCTGTATCTTTACTTAGCAGCACTAAACATTAACGAACACAGGTGTACTCATATCGAAGTATCCGGTCAAACATTTCTTAGCCTTACATCTATAATCGCATAACTAGACTATGTTAACATTAAATATACAAAAAAATGCAATGAAAAAAAAAGACTTACAACTATGGTTAAACATTTCTCTTAGCCTAGCGTGTGTGTGGTGTGTGTGGTGTGTGGTGTGTGTGTGGCTAACCCTAACTACTCGAAATCGATACCTAGTTTAGAGTATTCAAGAAAAGATCTTTGCAATTGGTCGGTCGTTCGGTCGGTCGGTCGCTCCCTCCGCTCGCTCAGCGCCTCTTCTTCTCGTACTCCTAAACGCGGCAATATCGTAACGCTTTTCATTCAACATTCTATATAGATATATATACTTATGCTTTATATATGCGCTTGTCTGTGTGTGTATGTGTAGGGGTAAAAACTGTAAAACGGTAGCTTGGTCTTTATTCAAGTGTCGAGAGTGCAGAGTGTGTCTAAAGAGAGATAAATCGTACGTCTAACGTGATCGATAATCGATGCGGGCCTATGGTAAGGCATATATGTAGGTATAATAAAGAACACGCCTTGCTGCTCTTCTCCGCCTGTCCTCTCTATCTGTCCCTCTGATAAATTGTATTTAGTTAAAGCCATTTCGAAGAATTCACTACGGGCACCTCTGCTCTGCTCTGCTTTGCTCTGCCCAGCCGCGGCTGTGGCTTCTATTCTAGCTCCTACTTAACGGTATTAAGACTTGTATAGCTGACGACAAATGGTGAAGATGGGTGTGATTGTGGGGCATGGGTAGGGAATGGGATGGGCATGGGTAGGGCATGGATTGGGAATGTGTAGGGCATGTGTAGGGCATGGTTTGGTCATGGGTTGGTAATGGGAATGAGTTGAGTTGAGTTGAGTTGAGGAGTGGGACTGGATATCTATGACTATCGATTACTCTGTATAAACTGTGTATCCTGTGCTTAGCAACTACCAAAGGCAACTAATTGTAACTAGCCTAGACTGTGTCTGCGCGTGTGTGTATCTTCCCTCCTCAATGTCCCTCCCTAAAGTTAATATGTGTACAAGAGCACCGTTCTGCGATTCTGTGAGTGTGTTCCTATGCCCTGCACCTTACATACAGTTGGGGCCTTGGGGCAGACTTGACAAGAACCGACTAAGGCGAGCCCCCCCTCAACTGGAAAACCCTCCGTCGCTGCCGCTGCCGCTGTGGGCCACGTGGTGCGAGTGCAGATGCGGATGCTGGTGATGCTGTGGCTGTGGCTGATGGCGGCGCGGCTGCTGCTGTGGATGTGGATGTGGATTTGGATGTGGATGTGGATGCGGCTGTGGCTGTGGCTGATGGTAGTCAAAGTACATGAAGCCCTAGGAGGAGGAGGAGTGGTGGTTCAGCTGCTGCTGCTGGTGCTGCTGATGGTAGAAGCTGTTGGCCGGCGCTTGGGCGGCCACCGCGCCCGGCTCCTGCTTCGGCTGCTTGAGGTTGCGATGGTAGATGCTCTTGTGGTTGCGCAGGCTGTTCAGCGAGCTGTAGACGCGCTTGCAGATGTTGCACACGGGCTCCTTGGTGGGACGCATGTGCACGTTCTGGATGTGGCGCTTGAGGCGTGTGAGGGAGCTCAGGTTCTTGTTGCACGGATTGCACCGGAAGTCGTCGCCGCCGCTGGTCGCACTGTTGAGTCCGCCGCCACCATTGCCTCCGCCGCCGCCGCCGCCGCCCGAGGTATTGAGGCCCGGATTGGAGTTGTTCAGGGAGCTGTTGGCGCTGCCGCTGGTCGACGCGGACGCGGACGCTGCCGAGGCCGCCATGTTGGCCATTACCGCCGCGAACATCTGCTGCTGGGCGGTGGCGGCCGTGTTGGGCGTGGGCGTGCTGCAGGCCAGGGTCCCGTTGGGCGTCTGGCTGCCCGAGCTGCTCCCCTGCTGCTGCTGCTGCTGCGGCGTCTGGTGCTGCGCCTGCTGCTGCTGGTGATGCTGCTGGGGCAACAGAGCGGTCACCGAGAGGCCGCCGTTGCTGCCGCCGCCGCCGCCGCTGCTCCCGTTGGCTGCGAATGTGGAGAGGTTAAGGCCACAGATGCCGGAGGCACTTGTGATGGCTGTAAGTCGAGTTGGAGTTCGGGTTATTGTTGTTGTAGTTGTTGTTGTTGTTGTTGGTGATGGAGTTGGAGTTGGAGTTTTGGTTGTTGAGTTGTTGTTGTTGTAGTTGTTTGTTGGTAGAGAGTAAACGTTGTTGTTGTTGTTGTTGGTAATCAAGTTGTTGTTTATTGTTGTAGTTGTAGAATTTGTCGTCAGTTTACCTGACGACAAGGTGGGGAAGAAAGTCAGAAAACGTCGCATTAGCCCAAGGACAACGAGTTTTATTTATTGAATTGAATTTTGGTATTTCTTTTGCTGCCTCAATTTTGCGTGTGATTTTGTTCGTCTCTTTGGCTTCGGATTTTTGATTTCGGATTTTGGATTTTGGAATTTGGAAATTTCTGAATTTTGATATGATTCTTTCATATTCGGGTTGTTTTCTTTTCTTCTTTTTGCGTGGGGAGAGCCGGATTTTGGATTTTGGTGGTCGGAAAAATGAATTTCGTTAGCATTTTTTGCATCAAATATAAGTAAGTTGCTTCATTTTTATGCTTTAGCTTCTGCTTCTGCTTCGGCTAATTGGCTAAATTTAACTTTGGATTTATTTTTCGATTGTTCAATCTGTATTTTCTTTTTTTCTTGCGCTTTGCGTGACATTAGACAGAGAGAGAAAGAGATATACATATAGGAAGAGAGAGATAGAGGGGGCGAAGAGATTGATAGATGGAGATGGCGGAGATCGGCATCAGGATCGTGATGGAGATCAGAATCGGGTTTGGGTTCGGGTTCGGGTTCGGGTTCGGGCTCGGGTTCGGGAGATGGCAGGTGGAAAAGAAAACGGTGAATCTTCTGCGGGGTGGGGGAGAGAGTATGAGAAATTTACTTTCTTTTTGATTGTTCGTCGACGTTTCCAGTTGCAGTTCAACTCGAAACCCGTGACTGTGACCGTGACTCGCTGTGGGAGTCACGCGAGAATCGTTAATGGTTTCTTTCGTTCTTTCTTTCTTCTCGATCTGATCGAATGGTGGACGAGACTACCGATACTCAACATGTGCAAATTCTTCGGGGGTTCTTCTTCGCTTGTTTCTTTCTTTCGTTTCGTTTCTTTTCTTTTCTTCTCTATTTTATTTCTTTCTTTGTGGTTTTTGGTTTGAGGTTTGAGGTTGTTCTTGGCTGGTGTTTTGGGTTGTTTGTTTGTTTGTTGTTGTTGGTTTGTTGGTTGGTTGGATGTAGTTGTTGTTTAACTCATTACCAAGTGTGCAGTGTGGTAATTTACAAAGGATTTAGAATAGGAAGAAGGAGGAGCTTTTTAAATACAAACGTGAGAAGGAGGAGCTATAGAGGAGTGTGTCTGGGGTCTCTGTGTGTGTTGTTCGTATTCCCCTGTGTGTGTGTGTGTGTTTGTGTGTGTGTGTATCAAACACCATCACCGTTAAGTTCTAGTAGTAGTAGTAGTTGTGGTATCTGTGTTCTTCCAGTGTTCGTGTTTCTGTGTTCTCTGGCTTTCCTCGGAGTCTGTGTGTGTGTTTCTGTGTATTTCAGTGTTTCTGCGTGTTTTGTGTGTGTGTGTGTATGGGCTTAGGGGGTGGGGGTACTGTGTTTGGGGTGTGTCACTTAATAAGCACTAAGATTAGACCCTCGCCAAATCATCATGTTCCTTCTTTCTTCTTTCTTCTTTCTTCTTCGTCTTCAACACCCATATATCATCCTCTCTCTCCGAGCTCTTAACTGTACGTTTTCGATTTCGATTTTTCGATTTTGTTTCAATTTCAATTGTTCCATGTTAGCAGAATTTCGAAAAATTTACATTGTGCTTAGATTACATTGTTCTTTTCTTTTTTTATACTTTTTGTTTCTTTTGGGGGCTTTGGAAGGGTTGGAGGAGCTATGGGGGACACACCGACTACATTTTCATGGTCCAATTCTCAATGTTCCGATGAATTAGTGTTTCCAATTTAAAGTGCTCCGTGTTACTTCCTCCAGCCCATCCGCCGCCCACCAATCGATCTTTGTTCTTCTTCAATTCGTGTGTGCTTAGATGGTAACTTAAATAGATCGGTGATCGGTGATCGGTAATCGGTAATCGGTGATCAGTGATCGGTGGAGTGTGGATACATTTTTCGATTTTTGCGATTTTTGCCATTTTTGCTGTATTTGATTCTAGTTTTCAGATTTTCCAATTGGCGGAACTTATAATTAGTGAATTTGGAATGCTTCGCACGGGAGTTAAAGTTAAATTAGTGTTTAATTCTAGGTATTGCTAGGCGTAACGTAAGCTAGTAACTGATTCTCCTCTCTGCCTGTGTGTGGTTGTTGTTGTGTTCTTGTGTGTGTGTTCTTGTTTAATAATAGGAATAGCAACAAATATATATGTATATATAGAGCGTAATTTAAAGCGGTTGTCAATCAATTTATATACTTGAAGCCTTGAGTTGTTTTGTTTGTTGGGTATTCTTTTTTTTTTTTCAGTTTGTGTTCTTTAGTTTTAGTGCTGGGGCTGGGGGGCGGTGGGCATGGGGATAGGGAATGGGGTTCGGGGGGATAAGGTGTGATTGTATCATGTATCGAGTTGTCTGCTTGGGTCGCCTGTGGCTGTATCTTTGGATCCATTTGGGGGGGTTTAGTAAAGCGGATTTATATACGTATACAGGGGGTTAGATCGATCAATTCTTAACAATATCTGTGTGTATAGACACGCTGGCTCGCATATACACACGAGCTGGTGTGTGTGTGTGTGTGTGTTTGGGTAGGTAGTATATATATTTATATATGTTTATCGGGGGATCTTTAAATTTTGGTCGCTGGTTAGTACAATTGGAAAGTAAATAGAGGTTAGCGTTAGTCGATCAACGTCGGTGTTAGTTACCATCGAGTGATCTTCTTTGGTTAGCTGTTGGAGCGCATAATAGAGTTCATGTATGTGTGTGTGTGTGTGTGTGTGCGAGGGGCGGGGATGTGTGTGTGTGGGTGTGGTGTGTGAGCGGGTGAACGGGTGAGCGTGTGGGTCCTAGGACGACTCCTTCGAACGGCAAAGGGTTTCGCTCTCAGTGAACTTTCACTTTCTTTCATTGGGGGTGGTGTGCGTGTGCTGTGTGTGTGTGGTGTGTGCGTGCGTGTGCGTCCTGTGGCGAGTCTATGCGTGTGTTGTGTGTGTGTGCGTGCTGTGATCGGTGACCGGGGAGAACTGCAGTGTGGCCGTGTTGCTGTCTCTGTTTCCATTTCGAGCTGGCAACACTCTGCCCTCCATGAAACAGAACGCAACGCAACGCAACGGTACAGAACGGAACGGAACGGAACGAGCGGAACGGAACGCGCCTGGTGTGTACTGTACTTTGTGTGCTGGTGATCAAATGCCAATATGTGCTGAGAGGACCTGGGACCCTGATCGCGGAAGGTACCTAAGTGTGTGCACTCATTTCTGTATTCGCAGAGAGATCGGGGTTGGGGTTGGAGTGTAGGCTGTAGACTGTAGACTGTAGATTGTGTGTGTGGGTAGGGGTGTGGTGTGTGGTGTGTGTGTGTGGCCGAATTCGAGGGACAACTCTGCAAGGGGGTGGGCTTTCCAGGGGGACTGGGCGGGCGCTGGGTGAACAAAACCGAAAAGCGGAACACGGTGGAAACGGGTGGAAACGGGCGGAAAAGCGCCCTTCCCTTCCCTCCGTCCACAGAGACAGGGCGCGCGAATGCTGGGGGTGGGGGTTGGGGGCTCCGACAGTTGTTTTAACAAAAGACACATTGAAAATGAATGTGGAAATTCGATCGAATGCAATTGTTGTTGTAAATAAAGCTTTTCTTTTGACTTTGCTGTTGGTGGGGGATGGGTGGTTAATTTGGTTTGGTTTTGGTTTTGGTTTTTGGTTTCTTGGTTTCGGGTGGGTTTACATAGTTTTAGACACAAGCACGACGACGTACAAATAAAGGAAAGAGTTCAATATTCAATATATATATATATATTATGTAGGGTATGTATATATTCGATCTTCAAATGCGTTGCGTTTTACATGGAAACTAAAAGTTCACACCAATAAAATTTCGATTGCAAAATGTACTCGGTGTTTTGAGAGAGAGAGAGAGCTCCGCTCCCCGTCTCTGGGGAGGAGCTCCCTGCCGTTTCATGTCCAGTGTTCTTTCTAATTTTCATATTTTGCCTTTCTTCTGGAACTTTGGAATGGAACGAAACGGAAGCGGGGGTAAAAACGCAACGGAAATCGCAATTGGTACTCTACTTTACGGGAAATCATAGATTGAAATCAAAACTTTCCATTGTCGAACAACAAAAATAAATAAATAAAGGCCTTGGGGGGAAGGGGTTACAAATGAAACATAAATTCTCACTTTTCGGGGCTTTTGCTGGTTAATTTGGAGTTCTCTATGCATGTGTGTGTGTATTGGCGTGTGTTTGGTGTGTGTGCGAGTGAGTGCGTGTTGGTTGTTCTGGCTGGTTGTAAGTAGTAACATTTAGCTGGAGTTTGGCTGGTTTACTTGGCTTTCAATATACGAATACAGGAAAAATTAGCACACAAAATGGAACGGAACGGAACGAAGCAGAACGAAAAAACGAGAAACAACGCATAAAACAACGAAACGGAAACGGAAAAGGAAACTAAAATCGGAATTAGACACAACGTTAGCCATCGAAACGAGGACAACGGTTAGGAACATAAACACGGAAACAGGTAATCTCTTTCGTCACGGTGTGTATTGTGTGTATTAGTTGCGGATCTGCAGCTGGATCCTGGCCGATGCAGGCGGGGGGAGTGCGTGTGGCATATTCGCGGGCTGATCGGAGGGAGCAGGCGGAGCAGAGACCAGAGGAGTCTCTGGAGGACGAACTGGGAGCCGGATTGTTGTGGCCTAACCGCAGCGGCACACACAACACACGCCGAGCCGTGGGGGGCGCCGGATTGTGATAGAATTTTGCTAAACACTCTGCGGCTGCGGCGGCGGTGGATGAAGTTAATTAATTTCTGCGCAAGTCCATCAGCACGGGCGGGGAAGGAGGTGAATGGGGGCCAGGGCCTGTTGCTCCTGGGTGTGTTTGCTGGGCAATTATCCCGCCACATGCCGCACTCATTATGCAACACTACTCCCCGTGGCCGACATCGGCTCGGACGACTGCCGGCTGCATCTGGGCAGGTAACTCTGGACAAGGTAACTCTGTTCCCGGCATGTGCGTGGTCTTATGGGTGTGGGTGTGGGCGTGGGCGTGGAGGGCGTGGTGGGTGTGTGACCGAAACAAATGAAAACATTTACCATCGAAACAATCAAACAAGAAAAGAAATTTATACGCTTCATACGCTACGACTTGAGGAACTCGACTTGGAATCGCAAGGAGCAGTGGTCATGTCGGTCTGATCGGTCTGATCGGTTTGAGTTCGTCTGGGTCTCTTCCGTTGCTTCCAAGGATCAAGTTCGAGTTCGTACTGGGTGGGGGTGGTTCTTGGGGGGAGGGTGCGGATTCAAGAGTTGAGTCAAACGGGAAATAAATCGAAAGTTAAATCAAAAGTCCTGCTCTTGGGCGACACGTGTGCGTGTGTGTCCTCCAAACAGTCAGTGGCAACACAAAAATCGAAAGAAACAAAAGGACAACGAAAGCGATAAGTAAGTAATAACGATAACGATAACGATAACGATAACGATAAAGGTAACGATGACGATCAACAAACGAAACGTGACCAAACTAGATCGCAAATTCAACCAAAAACGATATTCGGGCAGTACAATAAATAATAACGATCTCTCAGAGCAGTTTCAAGCAATTTCGACTTGGATCCTGTTCTTTGGTCTGGGATTTATCGGTTAGATATCGATTTCGCTTTTGGATTTATACTCTGTGTGTTCTCTTTACTTGTACTTAGACTTTGATTTAGACTTAGACTTTGACTTTGACTTTTAGACTTTTCGACTTTTTGGTTTACTTTTAGCTTTGGTTCTTTGCCTTTCATTTCTTTGGGTATTCTGGGTATCTGACTTGGATATATCTTGGACTCTTGGTATATCTTTGGTACTCTTTACTTTTCTTTTGGCATTTGCATTTGCATTTGATGTAAAAAATGTAATAATGAGCTTTTTTGAGCGCAAATAGAGCGGAACAATAATAGAGATACGGATAGAGAAATGCTCGGACTCACCTTGGGGGGACACGGCGAGGTCACCGGACTGCTGCAACTGTGTGTTGAGACCTGTTACCGGAACCAGGTCCGCAGAGGAGTCGGAAAGAGACAGAGAGAGAGACAGAGAGATGGGGGGAAGGGGAGAGAAGCGCTAGTTAGTACTGAGTTAGTCGCCGGTTAGCCGCATACGCACCTAGCAACGCTGAGTGATCGAGATTGCTCATGGGGAAGTTGAAGGCGGCGGCCTGGAACATCTTGTTCTCCGCCGGCGACATGATGAACTGCGGGGCGGCGTGGTGTGCGGCGAGTCCGTCGCCGATCTCCTCGTCGTTGCCAGAGCTGGAATTAATAAGTTAATTACAATTAGCAGGGAAGATCACGGAGAGAGACTGTAGAGAGACCCACCTCAGGGAGCCCTTGCCGCCGTCGCCGCTGCTGGAGCGATTGGCGTCGTGCTCGCCGGTGGAGTCGTTGCTGTGCTCGTCGTTGGCATTGGCGTTGTTGTTCGTCGAGCAGACCAGCTCCATGGGCTCCGACTTGACGTCGTCGGCGCCGGCGGCCCGGGCCAGGGGCGAGGGTGTGAGGCTGCCCAGCTTGTCGCTGATGGAGATTCCGTTGCCGTTGCTCGCGCCGTTGCCAGTGGGTCCGTTGCCTGTGAGCGAAGAGGGAGAACCGAGGGTTAGGCTCGAGCCCCACCAGAGCCGGCGGCTGTCCGGACACTTACGCTTCCCCTCCTCCTTGAGCGGCGGCGTGTTGTTGTTGTTGTGGTGCTTGATCGTGCTGAAGTCGGCCGGTGTCTGCTGGGGCGAGGCGCTGCGGGCATGGTGGAGGGTCGGCAAGTCCGGACTGCTGTTGTTGTTGCTGCCGGTGCCGACGCCGCCGCCGGAGAGCGGCAGGCCGCCGTTGTTGTCCGAGCCGCGTGGCCGCTTCAGGGCGTGCGCGGACTCCTCGGCGGCCACGGCGGCGGCGCTGCTGCGGTGCATCATGGCCATGCGCTTCAGCAGCTGGTTGTTGATGTGCGTGGGCAGCGACGGCACCGCCGGCGGTGGCGGCGAGCCCGCTCCCTGGCGGCTGAACAGCGTCGAGGCGCCGTCGTCGTGGATCGCGCCATGGTGCGGATGTGGGTGCGAGTGGGCGTGGGAGTGGGCGTGAGGGTGCGAGTTGAACGGCGTGCGTCCGCCGCCGGCATTGGCCAGGTTCTGGATCTGGGCCAGGTGCTGCTTAACGAGAGGGATAGAGATGCGGTCCATGTACACATACTGAGAGTTGATCCTGATGGGAAATACTCACGCTGTGTGTGTCCTCCGCCTGCTGCTGTGTGAGTCCTGAGACGCGCAGCACCTCGGCGGTCTTGAGGAAGGACTGCAGCGACTTCTGGTGCACGTTGACCTCGCCGTGGTAGATGAACTCCACCAGGGAGTGCAGGTCGTTGAAGTTCACGTCCTGCAGCAGTATGACCGGGTGTTTGCAGGGTGTGCTCTGCAAGTAGGCAAGGATTAGTCAGTACAAACTGTGGACTGTGGTGACTCAGAGGCCCCTCTGTTTGCCCCTCCATTATTATCGGGCCCTGTGCCCAGACAACCTTCAATTGTCGCTAAAAATGCTAAGAAACAACACAATTAAGTGTCAACAGCGAGCGATTTGAACGTTTCGCGTTGCGGACTCCGGTTTTCCCTTTCCCCGAGAGCTGCATTGCCTCTGTCCGTCCCCGTCCCCGTCCCCGTCCCTGTCCCTGTCCCTGCCCCTGCCCCTGTCCGCATTCAGGGCCAGTGCATTCCAGTTTCTGCCCGCTGCGTGTGTGTACAGTGTGAGTTTCACTTATCAAGTGGAACTCCAACAAAGGGAGCTGCTGCTGCTGCTGCTGCCTCTGCCTGGCTAGAAATTGGGTCAAGTCTCGCCGCGCATCCCGTCGTCCGTCCTCCGTCGTCCGTCTCACTTGTCTTATTTACTCGCCTTTGTGCAACTCACCAGCACACACGCACACACGCACACACGCACTGGCAACTGGCAACTGGCAACTGGATACGAGTATTTGCGATTGAGTTAGCGCTGGGAGAGATTGCGGAATCGAGGTCAGCTTTGATGGTGGGATGGGGATGTGGCCAGAGGAGGCAGGGAGGCAGGGAGGCAGGGAGGCAGGGAGGCAGGGAGGAGCAGCAGATCTCGATCTCTGCAGCTGGCACACCATCATCATGCAAATGCGCCGCTGCCGCTGCCGCTGCCGAGGGCGTGGCCGGGCGGCGTCGCTACACAAAAGCCAGAATGCTTTTAGCAAACAGCTATTAAGCCGCCTCTGACCCCGCTCCCTGTGTCTTGTGTCTTTTGTTGTTTTGGCAGTTTTTACACCTAATTAAAATAATGCGCTGCAGTTAATTAAATATTTATGCATAGGCGCAAAGTCGCGCACAATTGCGACGCCAAGTACTCCGGGGCGGCCTCCTCCGGCTGGGCCAGCGCCAAGTGTCTCCAACTGTCCACTGTCCAGTGTCTCCCTGCTTTGTGCGCCTCCTCCTGAAGGAGGGGGCCCTCCTGGAGGCCCTGGCATGTATTAACGCTTTTGGCGCCCAGCGCGGGCCTGACAGTGGCCACTTGTATGTATTTCAAATTGAATTTACCAAGTTCTGTGCCGCTTTCCAGCTTTTTGTTGTGCAGTGCCCAGTCGCAGTCTCACGACCAGGCCCAAACCCAGGCCCAGACCCAGAGCCAGGCCAGCAAAGTTTTGTATACTAATTTCTTGGGTACATAATAATTTCCCCGGCACACAAAAAGAGCCAAGGAAAAAGTGCACTGCCTTTGTTGTCGTCGCTGTTTTTCTTGTTTCCCTTTTTTGTGTATTTGTCCCGCTGCATTTAGTTGGCCTTTTTAACAAATTAAATGCCGACTTTTGCAGTTTCTGAGGGGGGGGAGGGGGAAGGGGGAAGGGGGAGCAGTAGGAGGATCGCGGAAACTTTGCCAGCGACTTGACATGTTCTTGTTTCGGTTCCAGCCCTGTCCCCAGCAGTCTGTCCCCTGTCCCCTGCCCTCTGTTACCATGGCCATTGCGTAATCATCTCCCCTGGAAGGAGCTGGCTCCTAATTGCAGTTCCTAGGAAAGCCAGGATCCGAAAGCCAAACAACTCCCGCCCCCGCCCCTCTCTACTTGTTTGCAATAACGGAAAGCGCAGCAAGTTTTCTATCATGTTAACAAATCATGTCGAAAGAGACAGAGTAGCCGAGCGGCCAGAGGGCGGCGGAGGGCGGAGGGCGGGCACTTTGTAATTTATATAATTTCTGCTGCAGTCCGGGTCCCCCCGCCGACCCCGGCTGTCCCCTGCTGTCCCCTGCTGACAGCTCCAACAAAGCAAATGGCAAAAATGCCAGAAACGGCAAAATGGCAAACTCTAACTGGCTCAAAAACCGCAATTGCGTGCAAATATTTTCAATGCAGAGGCACGGCGCGCAAAGTTTTGGCGGGCAAACGTCGTCCCCGTCGTCGTCGTCGGCACAACAGCGATTCACATAATTTTAATGTCATAATAAAAATAATGAACCGCGGGACGGGACGGGGACGGGGCTGCATTAGTTGCAAGAAGTTTACTTTGGCCTCAAGGATTAGCCCCTCTCGCTCTGACCTGCCCCAGTTGGCAGCGAGAGCGAGCGGGAGCGGGCGAGGCCCGCATGCGTTGCATGATCGCAGCACACAAATCAATCATACGCCGCGTTGTCCCGCAGCCAGCAAGCAGCCGAGTCCTTGCAGGGTCCGACTCATTTGCACCGCAGAGCCCGGCCGGAAAGTAAACAGCGGGAAGGCAATGCCGTGCTGGCACCTCCTTCCGGCGTCCTTCCGGCTTCCTTCCGGCTAGCTGCACGCCGCCAAGTGGCGTGTCTATCGCGCCTGTAGTTACCCCTGCCCCGGCCAGGCTCCCCATGCAACTGCAACTCCTATTTGCAACTAAATAATTTAAAATCCCAGCAAAGCCCCGAGCCTGAGCCATATTCTCTAGCCAGAAACTCACAGGAACCCTTTGAGTTTCCCTGCGATTACGGATCTCTTGGCGATCTCTCTGGCCTTGTGCCAAGTATATATAGCATATATAATCCCCCCAGGAAGCAGGACGCTGGGGCTGACTGCCACGACTGCCACGACTGCTGCTGCACACATGTGTGGCCTGGCGCAAGGGGAGATAAGGATGCGGAGTGGCAGGCAGAGAGTGTTCCCTAAGTGGGTCACATACACAGATCGCTGTGGTTGCCAAAGCACGCAGAGAGGGCCATATCTGTGCCATATCTGTGCCATATCTGTTCGTTGTCTTAAGACAACTTCTAGACATCGAAGTAAACTTCAGTTACTGATGAGGAATGCTGGCTACATCAGTCTTTCTATTCCCAAATAAAAACAAACATAACAAAGCACCCAACTTATGCTTAGATCTCTATAGATAGTTACCCAGCTTGGTAGGAGAGGTCTCTTAAATAACTTTATAATCTCTATAACTTTGATATGCCCTGATATCTCTTGATATCTCCTGATAGAACCCTTGGGGATATATATTTATATGCTATATCTTAGAGTCTAGACTCACCTTGAGCAGCTCGCGGAAGTAGGGACTGCAGGCGGAGAGGACGACGCGGTGCGCCTTGATGCTGCGTCCCTCGCAGGCCAGCGTCACGTCGACGAAGGCCTCGTCGTCCCGCAGATTCTCGAAGGCCGAGGTGATGCTGCTCTGGTAGTTGTTCCAGCGGAGGCAGAAGTGCTGTGTGTCGTCCATGTCGCTTGGCTTTATGTCCTGCTGCTGACTCTGACTCTGGCTCCGATCCTGGCAATCGGCCGCTGCTGGTGTGGGTGTGCGAGTGGGTGTGTGGGTGGTTGCCTGCCGAGCGTTGTGGTCGTTGGTGTGCTGGTTGTTGCTGCTGTTGTTGTTGTGGTCGTCGTCAACCGTCACAACGCTGGCCTTCTTCGAGGTCACCTTCTTGCGTATGTTGGCGGCTTGGGTCCGTTCCTGTCCTCAGAAAGGACAGAAAGCTCAGCGGCAGCTCCTGGCTCCTGCTATGCTCTTTGGTTGTTGTTGGTGGTTGTTGTTGTTGATGGTTGTTATTGTTGAAGTTGTTGTTGTTGAACTTGGACCTTCCTGGGGCTGTGCTCTTCACTTAGTGATTACTTAACTGCAAGCAGAAGAGGGGAGGAGAGGCAAGGCGGGGCAATTAGAATGCGAGTCGCAATCGGATTACAAATGGATCAGAAAGCCGGAGACAGGGCCGGCTGCCCATCAGCCCCCGGGTTCGTGCTGCGCCCGCGGAAAAGTTGGGCATTTGTTTCTGCTTTGCCATGCTGCTTTGCTTTTCTGCTCTGTTTCTCTGTTTTTCCGTGCTTCTTTTCCCCCTCCCCCCCTGCAGCGGGGGGGCAGCCTCTCGCTTGCAACTATGCGAAATGTTCGAAAATTGTTAACAAATGCAGTTTAAAATGTCAACCACGGCGGCGACGACGCAGCAGCAAAAACCATTTCTATGTCACACGGCGAGTACGAATCAGAATCAGAATCAGAATCGGAATTAAATAAACTATCTAGAGACGACAATTAGCACTCGCAGAAGCCAAGAAGAAGCAGACGACTCGAGCAGACGGCGCAAAAAACTTATAACGAGTGCAAAAAACCATAAAAAAAAATTTTTAAAAACAACAAACGGGCTACAAAGCGGTGGAAGAGGGAAAGAAAACAGCAAACGCATCGCAAAGTGGGGAAAAAACGAAATTATAACAAATGCGCGTATAACAAGAGCACTGGCTGGGGAGGGGGGTCGATGGGGGGTAAGACAAAAAATACAAAACTTCAATTTGATAATTAATTAAATTTCTCTTTGGTATTTATTTATTAAAATGTGGATTACAGGCTTCGGAAATTGTTTTCGTCGCCCCAACCGCACATACTAATAGGCCGGTCCTGGCTAGTGCAGGGTGGAGAGTGGAGAGTGCAGGGGGCGCTGCTGTTCGCATCTGAACATCTTGCAGAAACAGAACCGAAATCGAAAACAAAGGCGAAACACAGAATTCGAATTTAAATACCCCGAGAACGTTTCGCAGAGAGAGAGAGAGAGACAAGAGGCACGCTCGGGCTGCGACTGCTCTCTGCCGCTCGCATAGATAAGCGCGAGCGAGGCCGAGAGAGCTTTCGCTCGACATTGAAAGTGAAAACTATTAGATAAGTCCGCGAAGCGTGCGCGGTCGCTGCACTTTTTTATTTTCTATATTTCTATTTATTTTTGTAGTGTATTTAGCGAGCGAACAAGCTGATATACGTAATGCTTGTATGAGTGAGTGTGTATAAATAGCACCCTGCACACAAACACACACACACACACACACACACACGCACGCAGAGCTCGAGCAGCTCTTTGTCTTTGCCTATGGGAATTACGGGAATTGCGGGAATTATGGGAATACACGGGGGAATGCACGTCATCCCATTACCACTGCGCTTTCCAGTGAGCGGGGCGAATCCCGTTCCCACCGGCTCTCCGGTTGCGACGAGGCTCACCTTTCTACCGCCGGCGCTCGCTCTGATTGGAACCCGACTCCTACGGCTTCAGCTTCAGCTTGAGCTGCTTCCAGCTGTAGGATGTTTTCTGGTTGGAAATTGTGCAACAACTAACGGCTGTTTGGGGCATTTCAGCGGGCACTTTCCAGCTGGACCCGCAATTCTGGAACTCTTCTTTCTCGCTGCATTTACTTTCCAATTGCCGAATTTTACCGTATTCCTTCGGACACCCGGTGACCCGCTTTGACGGTAACTGTGTAACTGTGTAACTGTATTTGGGTGGCGTATATTTCGCAATTTTAACACTCAAAAAAAAAAAGAAAATAGAACTACTAATGACGGCACTCACGCACACACATAAATAATTAGATGGACCGTTAGTTAGGAGGGAACCGAGCCGAACCGAACCGAATCTAGACACTGAACGAAGCGAGACGAGTTTGAGGGAGCGACCGACCGACCGAACGACTCTCTGATTAAACTAAACTAAACTATCTGTGATCCCATCGCGGTGCTCCACGGGATGAGGCGGAGCGGTGGCCCCAGGATGCGGCTGAGCGGCTGAGAGTGCGGCTCATCCGCGGGTCTCAGGAGGTGCGTTTGCAGAACGGAGTGGGAGAGGGATCTCGGATTTTTGGCTGTGCGGCGGCGACTAGTCCGATTTGCGTGTGTTTTGTGTTTGTTGCGTTTGATGATTGCAAGCGTAGAAACTGAACTGAATTCGCGCTAAAGAAGAAGAGAGTGCCGTGCCAGTTGCTGCCGCTGCCTCTGCTTCTGCTTCTGCCTCGGCTTCTGCCGCAGTCAGCGTCGACGTCAAGCACTCACAAAAAGCGCATTAGGCAGCCGAAAAAAAGTCATGGCACACACACACAGACGCACACTGGCGAAACTATTCCCCGAAATTTCGGCAAGCTCTGCGTCGGTGTGCGTGCTGCGCCATCCGCTGGATGCGGGATCGAGCGAGCGAGCGAGAGCGACTGAGAACGGAGTGAAGTGGAGAGTGGAGAGCGAGAGCGCGCGCACGCTCCGTTGTCCAAGGCGAGATCGAAAGGATTGGCCGAACCGCGCCAGACAGGGACAGAGGCGCAGGACGGTGTATTAGAATGTAGAATTCCCAGACGCAGCACGCACACACACATGCAGAGCGAGAGAAGCATGCAGAAAGACCAGCATTTTTTGCACACAAGTAATCCAGTGTCGATCTTCTCGCTCCCTCTCTCTATCTGTCAGTCTGCCTCTCCCTTTCCTTTATACTAGAGTCGGATTTTTGTGCATAGAACAAAACAAACACGTCGTCGTAGCCGCCGTCGCAGTCGCAATCGCTGCCGCCGGCTGACTAATAACTAATAATGCTAGCCAGCGCGAGCGAGGGAGAGGGAGTAATTTCGCCGGGGAAAGTGGAGACTGGCGGCGAGTGGAAGGGGGAGAGGGAGATGGCCAATAGATCACTCCACCCGAAATCGCAAAGTTCGCCTCTCCTTCGCTATGTTTCTATATTCTACATTCTACATTCTACATTCCACATTCTATATTCTCTATGTTTTTTATTTCTCGCTGCATATAACAGATCTCAAGTACGTGTGCAAGCTGGCCCGTGTGCTGGTGTGCGTGCGGTCGTAGTGCTTACGAACTTTCAAGGCTAAATACTAAATTGTTGTTGTTGCCGCTGCTCTGGCTGTATTATTATTAAATTTTGTTTGGCGCATTTCGCCAGCCGTCCAGCCAGCGCTCTCGCGCTCCCTCCCCTAGCGCCCCTAGCGGCCCGCTCTCGCACCCGCCAAGCAGCCTTCGAAATAGTTCTAGAAAAAAGTGGATTTCGCTGCAGTCGTTTTTTTCGGCGCCCCATGCGTGTGTGTGTGTGTGTGTGCGGGTTTGAATAAAAGCAATTATTTGGCTGACTGCGCTGCTGTTGTAGCCTCTATAAAAAAGCTGCAAAAGCCAAAAAGCTAAAAGAGCAACGGGCGGGAGATTAGATAGAGCGGCGGTAGTTGTTCGGTTGGAAACTGAGACCGAAACTAAATGCGAAACACATGCACAGAGCTGTACACATATGTATCTATGTATGTATGTATGTATGTATGTATGTATGCCACCCCCGCAGATATAGAGTCTAATCAATTTATTTGGGCAAACTTGTTTGTGCTTTTCTTAATTTCTCTATCTGAATGTTTGCCTCTTATTCCTCCTTTTCTTCTATACCCGGTACCCGCAAGGAACAAGGGTATTACAACTTAGTGACAGCCGGGGATGTACATAAGTCTATTTATATCCTTGACCAGCGTCACCAGCCGAGTCGATTTAGCCACAACTTTAAAATTATTTATACAAACAAGCAAAAATATACAAATGTTGATTACGAAAGCTGCTCGGACAGAACCCTCGGGTTTTGTATAATAATACTACTACTTCTATAGCCTTATCTTTTTCAATAATTTTAATTTCCATAAAAATAATGCGTTTTTCTCAGAATAGCGAATCTATGGGTGATGGCCTTGAATTCTCTTTTTCTTAATAAACCCACTTTCTTGGTACCGGGTATCTCAGAGTCGAGCCCACTCGACTGTGGCACTCTTACTTGTTTTCTTTTTGTTTGTCCGAAACTTTTGCCGATTTCTTTCTGACTCTGCTTTGGGTTTTTTCTTTCTGCCGTATGTGTTTGTGTTCCTGTTGCTGAGTGAGGTTTCTATTTTCAAGGCTAAGCGATTTAGTTATGCGAGCACACACACACGCACTCGGACTATCAGCAGTTTGTTCCAATTCGCATTCGCAATGCTATTCCCATTCCCATTCCCATTCCAGCGTTCCCAATTGTGAGTGCGAGCGGGACGGCCGGACTACTGTGGTGACAAGTCTACGACAGTTTACAAAACATTAAACAAGGTCAGTCCACATCCACTTTCCACTTTCCACTCCCCACTCTCCACTCTCCGCTTTCCACTTGTTGCCGGCTAGACGCTGTGGCGCCCACATCGCATCGCATTTCCACACGCCAAAGCGCACACACACAGCCCCCTCGCCCCCGCTCCTACTCGCCACCGAATGCCGGCCAAATGTAAAATCTAACGTCCAATGCAAACCCACACACACACACGCGGGGGCTTACAGGAGATGGGGAGAGCAGAGAACGGCAGCCACAGTAGTGAAAGCGAAAGTTGTGTAAAAACTAGCGGAGAGCGAGGCAGTGACAGCGTCGGAGAGGAAGACGCCGCAAGGAGAGCATTACAACGAGTGCAGAATGCAGGCTGAATGCTGCCACTGTGTGTGTGAGTGAGTGGCTGTGCCAGTGCCAGTGCCCGTGCCTGTGTCTGTGTGTGGCTAGACAAGTGCTAGACGCACAAGGCGCCCACCCGTCGTCGGCCCCTCTAACTGCAGAGTGCAGAGTGCCGCCGTTTGTCGAGTGCATTGTGTGTGCGTCCGGCATAACGGGGCATTCGCATTTGCATTTCCCCAAGGGGGTAAAGGGTAAAGGGGAAACGAGGTGGCAGGCAGCTGGCAGCAGGGGCAGGCGCAGAGGGAGACGGGCCTCTAGGGCACCTGATTAATGCGTGTTAATTGGCCCATTAGGCTAATTGCTTCCAATTAGGGTGTAAGGTAGGGAGCGCAAATAGAACTGGAATAGAAAAGGAGGAGGGAGGGGGCGACACGAGATAGCACACACACAGAGAGACAGAGAGAGCATTCAAAACAAAACCCAATTCTTCAACTCGTAAACTGAGTCCAAGTTCAAGGTCTTGCGTTCAATCGCGTCTCCTCTGCCGCTGTCGCAGCCCGCGTCGCAGTCGCAGTTGTCTCTGCTGCCTAGCTAGTTGCGCATAATAGAGAGCAGGCGAGCGAGCGAGAGAGAGAAAGCCTGCGTTAGAAAGCTTGCGAGCGAGAGAGGCGGCGAACTGTGCTGGTGTTGAGGTGCGAGCGTGTGGACAAACACTCAAACAGCAGGCTCTCTCTCGATCTCTCTCTCGCTTCTCTAAGTAAGCAAACGCGTGTGGTTGTGCTTGTCTATCTAAGGCGATCGCCCCAAACAGTACCACAAGAAGGCGGCGTGGAAGGAAGGAAGAGGACCAGACCAGACCAGACAGCCGACAAGGCGAAAAAGAATGCACGACTGTCTGCGAATCCCCCCCTCTCCATATGTCTGCTTCTATGCCTACTATTCCTCCCTCTTTCCTGACTAACCGCTTTTGTGTACGCTTCGGGTTTTGCTTTTGCGATTCCCGCTGCCTTTCCTTTTGTTTTGGTTTTCCGCTCTGCGATACACAACCCCCCACCCAGCCCCCTTGGCCAACTTTCGCGCTGACAAAGTTGATTTCTATTGTTAGTGCGCTGCGACTGCGCCGTCAGCTCAGCTCCGACGGCAGCGCCTTTTGCGCTGGTTGTTTTGCATTTTCGCTAATTTGACCTTCACCTTAACCTAGTCATCGTGTGTCGGACATTCGGTCGTTTACCCCGTGCAAATTTCGCAAATTCGCGAGCCAAAGTCGAAAAGCTCGCAAGAGCGAGAGAGGGAAAGAGAGTGGGAGAACGACCAGCGGTGTGAGTACATACAGACACATGTGTGGGATGAGAGCAAGCGAGAGCAGCACTGCTTAGAAACCAATAGTGCTAGACAGGGACCCGCCTCTCTCCCCCTCGCTCTTTCCCAACTAAAGTTGGAGTTGTAACTGTAACTGGAAGTGAGTGCAAGAGTGCAGCAGCATCCAGCAGAAGGAGCGCTAGTGGGAGTGAGGCAGGCACTCTTTCGCTCAACTATCTCTATTCGTCTCTATTCGCCTCTAGTTTCTATCCGAGTGCTTTTGCCGCTCTCGCTCGCTTGGAAAACTAGCCATGTAAGTTTCGACTTCGACTGGCTGCTCTTGAGTGCGAATAGTTTTCGCGCTAGATCCCCACGTTCATTTTCCAGAGTCGCTTAGTTTCGTTTCAAACGTAGAGGCGCGCGCCGCTCGTGGATTAAGTGCAGAAGTGGAGTATGTGTTATGTGAGTTGTGTTTTTTTGTGAATGCGAATGTGTATTTTACAAGAGTGTGCCCCCCAAAAGGAAGAGGAAGTGTTTGTCGGATTTCTGATTCCGATTCTGTGATTTTTTTGTTTTTGTTTTTGTGATTCGGTCTCGGTTTCGACTTCTCTGGTTTTTTGCAGTTGTTCACCGCTGCTGCTGTCGTCATCGCTCTGCCGTCGGGGCTTTGAACTGCGCTGAGCGTTCAACGGCTTCGCCCCCGCGTCCCTCGTCTCACTACCCCGCCCCCTGCCTCTCGTGCGTTCCCTGCGTTCTGTGCAACTCCGAAAGTGTGACGACGCCGAACGTCGTTTGGCGTTCCGAATTATCGTCGCGCTTTGCCCGATAAGTGCCCGCTGAAGTGACCCCTCCCCGCAGCCGCCGTCGCAATCGGTTGGCAATCAGTTGTTGGCCCGCCGTCGCCGCCGCTCTAATGAACGTTGAACTGCAAAAAAATTGCAAAAACCGTAAAAAAATAACAAACAAACGGTCGAGAAATGCCGTCGCACTCGCTCGCACTCTTTTCTAGCGGGACATCCGCGTCGTTCCCCCACACATACGGCCGCTTCCAGTTGGGTGGGGTGCATTCACCTCTAGCGCGCTCCCTCTCGCACGCGCTGCATCTC
Source organism: Drosophila pectinifera (assembly GCA_008042775.1). Lineage (NCBI taxonomy): Eukaryota > Metazoa > Arthropoda > Insecta > Diptera > Drosophilidae > Drosophila > Drosophila pectinifera. The sequence continues at coordinate 114,269 of VNKC01000783.1, forward strand.
TATCTGGATGATCGCCGTAAGTAGTCTACGAAAACATGGTGGTGGGCTCCCCCGGGAGCGAGAGGGGGTCAAGTAACGTAACTGCGCCATTTCTGCTGCGTTTCGGAATCAGTTCCGAAATTGGCCATTTGCATTTCCCCCCCTCCCAGTGGCTGCTCTCTTGGAAACACAACGTGTGGGAACGGACAGGGACTGGAATCGGAGTTGACGTTGGCAGAATTAGCGCTACGTAACTGCTTTGATATTTTGTACATATCGCGTTTTATGGAATAGGAATAGGCTGACCGACAGCTTGGGGTTGGGTTTTTTCTAAGTTGCCAGCGCAGCAAATAAATTCGCGAAAATTGAAATGTGAAGTGCTTGCTCTTGCAAAAGGAAACGTCGTCAGAGTGGGAAAGGCGAACAACAGCCTATGCGAAGGGAGGGAACGGGGGATCGAAAGCGGAATCGAAATCGAAATGAGGGGAGCAAGTGCTGGAGCGAGGGCAAGGCGAAAGTCAGCTGCGCAGTGCAGCGCTCTTTCTCACTCTCCTTCTCTGTCTCCTTCCCCACAATTTAATTCGCATTACATGGAACTTAGGTTGTTTGCTTTTTGCTCGTGTTTGCCTTGCGGCGCATTCTCGCTTCCATTTCCAATTCCAATTCCAGCGCACACACTGAGGAGATGCATTTACATACATATGTATGTACATATGCCTGCGTGAGCGTGTGCGTGTGTGTGCGTGGCCAGCTCATTAATTTTATAGACAATTTTGCGCAATGTGGCACACTCACACAGACGCTCGATCAATTGACACACACACACGCACACGAGTGCAGCAGCGACAATGTATTAGCATTTCTCATCAAAAAGCTGCTCGCTGCTCGCTGCTCTCGCCTTCTGCCGACGCCGCAGTCGCTGCGCCGGTGAGGTTAAGAAACTTTTTGGGTTTAATAACATTGCACAAGGTTATTAGATAAAAAAATGTGCGAGCGAGCTAGGGCTCCGCTCCTGCTCTGCCGATCCCCCTTGCCCTCTTCACTCTCTTTGGTGCTCCTCCGAACGAGTGTGTGCAATTCCCGACTAGCGTCGTCTCCGTTCGGCTTCGGTTCGGTTCGGCTGGGTTGCGACGATCGTTCGGCTGGCCTCGTGTGCGAGCTTCCACCTAGAGAGGATGGGAGCCGATAGGAAGGGCAAGGAAGGGGAAGGAAGGGGTGTGGAGGCAGTGCTGGAAGTGGAAGGCATCAGCAACTGCTGCCATGGCATGGTTGCGACTTATTTTTAGGCCCTGCACACACAACACACCACAGAGTCGCATGCATGTGTGCCCGAGTTTTGTGTATTTTTCGGGACTGGCAAATTTTTTGGCCGTTGATCTTTGGGGTTCTTTCTCTGCTGTGGCATTTGCTTTTTTAGCTTTGCCTCTTCTTCATCTTCTTCTTCTTTGCTGAATGGATACTGAATGTCATTGCATTGTTGAGCGCGACGGGAAGGGATTGGAATGGGTGGCTGGATATGGGAAAGGGTAAGTGGGGGAGGAAGGGGGAGTGCGCATCTGGCTCACTGAGGGTACACACTTCTTTTTTTCGCTCTTTTACTCTTTAATTTGTTATTTGCACTATGCGGGTTGATGAAGAGGGGCGAGAGGAGTTTAGTGAAAGAGAGTAAGAGAGGGGGTCACTGGCACTGCATGCCACATTTACCGTTAACCATCACGTCGTCTCAAATTACCCGTTATTCTTTATAGAATGAGTGCCAAAGCCAAGCCAAAGCTACAACTTTTTTATCGTTTATAAAACGACCCTCGCTGTCTCGTCTGAGTCTTTCTCCCACCCAACCCTCTCCGCCCTGGTAAACTGAGACCCTCGCCAATTGAAAAAAAAAATTGAAAAAAAGAAAAGATGTAGAAAATAATGAAAAAGAACAGAGTAACATGCAAGTAAAAAATGTCAACGAAAGTGCAGGAAAGCGGGGAAAACGAACGGCGATCGGATCGCAGTGCAGCGAAAAGCGAAAGAAGAGGAAGAAGAAGCCCGAGTGGAAGCCATCTCCCCCTCTCCTTTGGCTGTCCTAGTCCCCCACAAGCACACATACACACAGCAACTCTATGCACATGACACTCATGACCAACTGACTGACTGAACTGGCAGAGGAGCCAGAAAAAGAAGAATAATAAGAAGAAGAGTAGGGCCTGGAAATAGAAATGGAAACATCGCGAATCATGAACGGAATGGAGCAGCAGCCAGGAGTGAGCAGTGAGGAGTGAGAGAAGAACAAGGGAACGAAGAAAAGGCCAGAGGGAAGAAGAGTTATCTCCTAGTCTTTGTGCCTCTGCCAGCTTGGCCATTTGTTTGTCTATCCGGCTCTTGGCCTTGGAGTAACCGTTTCCAAGAACTTGGGAGAGGCCCCCCCCGACCGCTGTGTCCCCGTAAGCCCCCTTGCTGTCTATAGCGATAACTATGCACTTTGTCTGTCGCTGTCGCTGCCGCTGTCGCCGTCTTTGTCTCCGTTTCGCTTTCGCTTTCTGTGTGTGTTTCTGTTTGTTTTGCAACTCCTCGCAACTTGCGGCGGCCTTGGATGGCATCATTATTACGATCATCATGGGCGCTGATCCATGTTCATGATCGTGGTCATGATCGTGATCGTGATCCCCATTTGCTATTGCATCTGCCTCTGTCTCGGTCTCTGTGGCATGGCTGGCATGGCGCAGCCAAACAAGTGCGTTGTGCTAGAACTTTGCTGCTGCTGCTGCTGCTGTTGCACTGGAAGTGAGTCACACGGGGGGCTGTCAGTGTGTATGTGTGTGTGTGGTGTCCACTTGTGCGAACGACTCTCAATTGGCCGCTGTTGTTGTTGATTCCCGTTGATTGGTGTGCAAGGCTAACGGAAGTGCTGGTCCGCTTCGTCCGCTTCTAATTGCCAACGATAACTCCGCCTCTGTCGGCTTGATTAACTTTATATAACTGTAAATAGCACAAGATCCTCGCTCTAAAAACTCCTCGCTCTGCTCTCTCTCTCGTCTCTCCACTCTTTCTACTCTCTTTCTTTCTTTGGCTTTCCGTTTATCCCGTTACTCCGTTTCGGGAAGCCCTGCAATTCCAGCGTTACTGTTACTGTTACACACAAGGTTCCTGGAATACACAGAGCTTATGTATGCTTCTCGTACTTTCCTGTGCTGCATTTGCAGCAGCAGCAACAACAACAAGTAATGCGCCGTCAACCTTGAATGTCGGCCAGTCGCACACACACACACAGCAACAATGCCAATACCAATACCAATACACGCAGACAGCGTCTAGTCTCAGGCCACCAGTTTGGCGAGTCTCCTCTGCTTCTGCTTCTGATTCTGCTGTTTTCCTAGCATTCAACCACATCTACACACACACTCGCACTCTCGCACTCGCACTCGCATCCCGAGCTCCACAGCACGTCCCACGTGTGTGAGCACCCGCCTCAGCCCCTCTGGATAGGCCCCCCCCGTAGCCTGTTGTCGTCGTCGTCGTCGTCTGGCTGCGTCTCTAGTTTCTGCCGTTTTATGCTTTTTCCACGCTCTTCCTTTTTTGCGCTAGGCACGCTTCGCTGGCTGCCTGCAATTTTCATTCAGTTTTTCTCTCGTCGCGCGACTTTCCTGCTCCCTGGCTCCCTGCCGCCAGTGCTCCAACTCCACCTCCTCCTGCTCCCAGCTCCTGCTGCTTCTCCTGGCTGCCTGGCTGGGCTATGCTCCCTCGCGATGCAGGAATGCAGAAAAATGTGTTAGTGGAGTAGTTGCCATTACGTCACCTTGCTGTGTCTGTGTGCACGTGTCCATGTGCGTGTCCGTGTCGGTGTCCGTGTGGAGTGAGTCTTTGTGGCCCCTGCAGATGGGAACCGACGGGTATTGGGGGTGCTGGAGTGGAGTGGAGTGGGTTGTTGTTGTCGTCGTCGCTTGGCTGCGTCGTCTGGGTCTCGGTCTCGGTCTCGGTCGCCCTAACAACTAACCAGAGAGGAGCAGGAGGCAGAGGCAGAGGCAGCGGCTGGGCAGAGGCTGGGCAGAGAGCTCTATTCAGAGCTAGCAGACAGAGGAGCCAAGTGACCCACTCACTCCCCCGCCCGAGTGCGTGTCTGCCCTGTCTGGCCACTTGGCCTCCGTTGTTGTCCCATTTTTACCCGTTTCGCGTGGAAAGCGAAAGTGGGTCCCGTGACTTACCTTCTCTAGAGCTAATCCTGAGAGAGTGTGAGTTCCTGAGGCGGATTCCGGCGCCGATCGGTGACTGACTAAGCCTGCGAGGGGATGCGTGGGCAGCAGGATAACGAACGAGTAACAAACAACAAACAAAAAAAAACCAAACAAAATGCGTGCAAGTGGAGCAGGAAGAGGCAGTGGAAGTGCAACTGGAAGTGGAGTCTTTTCTGTGATTTCCGATCAACTTTAGCGCGTCTTGCACTTTGCACGAGCGTCTGGCGCTTACGATTCCCAAGTAACAATTTGCGATGTGCGATGTGCGATGTGCGACGAGCTGCCACACGACGTTTGCTCGGTGCGACGCTGAACAGCAAACTGCAGTTTCGGCTCGCCAGCCGATCTCTGCCGAGGCAGGCGAAGCGTTCTGCTGGCCTTCGGGTGTGCCTGCGATCCTCAGCTGCCCTGCCCTGCCTCGCCCTGCCTTGCCTTGGCCGTGAGCTTCGCGAGGCGTCGGAGTGCAGCCGAAGACGCGGAGAATGGCGGAGGAGCCGAGGAGCGCAGCAATGCAGGCGGGGCGAGGGGCGAAGCTACTGTGCCCCGTTCCCCGCGTCCGCCACTTCCTGCAATGTGTCTTTGTGTCTGTGTCCCTGTCCCTGTCCCTGTATCTTTGTATGCAGATGCACCGAAAATTTGCGACCTGGCGAGGCCAGAGGGAGCAGGGGCAGGAGCAGGAACAGGAGCAGGAGCAGGAGCGGGAGCGGGAGCAGGAGCAGGAGCTGTGACTCGCCATCAAAGTGCTAATGAGGAGAGGAGAAGGACGGAAGCTGGGCAGCTGGCACCGATCGCCCGAGTCAACTGTGTCCTTAATCCGAGTCTAATTTCAGTGTGTGCATGGAGCACGGAGACGGGGATGCCCTGACGGGTGCTCCAGGAGCTGGGGGGCTGGGATCTCCGCCCACAGGTTGGGCGTACAGGGAGTGACCTTACCTGGCAACGACTGGGCTTCTGGCCTGGCTTGCTTGCGTCAGCAGCGGGCGCATCCTCGCGCATTTCGGCGCTGCATGGGCACTTTATATGTATTTCTTGTTGGTTTTGATTCACTTGAACTGCGGCTTTCTTCCGCTTTCTCCGGCTTTCTCCGCTCCTGGTTCTTTGTCTTGGTCTTTTGGGTTTGGGCTGGACGAGGACGAGGACGAGGACGAGGCTGGGGAGGTGGAAGTCTGAGGGACGTGTGAACGCGCACTGGATCCCTTTCCGGGATAGGGTCTGGAAAGCTGAGGGCTTCGGGGCTTTGCTCTTACACTTGACAAAAAAATTGACAAAAAAACGTGTGCGGTGTGTGTGTGTGCGCGTCTAATCCTGGTGTGTGCGTGTGTGTGGCTTTGGGATTTGGAAATTGAATTGAAACTGCAATTGTGCGTTTGGGCTGAACTAACTTTAGTAACTGAACCGATCGAATTAAAAAGCTCAACTGAGTTCCGAAAAAATGCAGTTAAGTGTGTTGTGTGTGCCGCTGCCCTCTGTCACTCTGGCACTGTGTGTGTGCGAGTGCGAGAGTGTGCCTGCCCAATTGAATCAGAGAACCCGCCGAGTGCGCTGGTGTGCGTGTGTATACTTATGCCGCCTGTATGTTTCGCTCGCTTTTGCCTTTTGCTCTTCGCTTTTTCACTTTTTCACTTATTTTTTTTGTTGTTTTTCTGCCCTGTTTTTTGCTCGCTTTTGTTATATACTTCTCGGGCTACTGCGACTGCGGCTGCGGCAGCGGCAGCGACTGCGCCTGTACATTTCCTTTGCTTTTTTGGAGTGCAGCGACGCCGGCTGCGGCGGCGGCAGCGCGATCGCTGCATTTTACAAAAAACGAGCGAGCGCTCTTTCGGTTTTTTGCGAACTTTTTCGGGGGTTCTGCGCGAGTTCTGGTCGCTTTTTGTTGGAGAACTTTTGTTTACCGCAAATTGGGGGAAATGCAAGAAGCTGGCAGGGCGAATCAGCGATCTCCGCCTCCGCCTCCCACACACGCACACGCACACCAGCACACCAGCACACCAACACACCAACACACCAACACTCTCTACAGGCAGATCGCAAATAGAGGCTTGCATGGAACTTTCGCTGCTGCTGCGCGTATATCTCCACGTATATGTGTGTGTGCATGTATCCGCGGCCTATATGCAACTGCAACTGAAAGATACAGGCCGAGCGGAGCGTTTATCAGCGCTACCCCCCTGCCCCTGCCCCTGCCCCTGCCGAAGAGTGTGTGTGCAGCCCACAAACCCAAACCCAAATCCCAGCCAGCGGACCCCCGCCCGCCCTCGGCGGCCTGCTTTTGTCTCGCATTTGTTTCCAGGCCCTTCAGCGGCACATTTGTGCTGAGCTCGCCTGATATTTTGGCTCTACCATTGGCATTACCGCACTTATTACATGGCCCGGCCTGGCTCCCCTGTTTGCCATAACCCAGATTCCCGAGCCCCGCCCGCCCCCTCCCTCCTGGCACGCACAGAGACGGTAGAGAGAAGACTGGAGACTGGAGACTGAAGACTGAAGACTGAAGACTGGCCCTGACGGAGACTGCGGAACTGGGAGATCGAGAAGCCGAGCGGCTGAGAAACTTGTTGCCACTTGCATCTTGTTTGCCCGTTTTTTGTGCGATTTTTTGGCTCATTGTGTTTTTGCTGCGCTTTTTGTTTTTTACTGCTGCACCTCTTTGTTGTTGCCTTTTAAATGCTTCTTTACTAGACTCATGCGTGGCGATTTTGGTTTTTTAATTCTGCTTGTCTCGCACTTGCCTGCTAGCACTTTTCAAGAATTGTTTTTAATGTTGTTTTGTTAAGGTTTTTGCCCAGCCGTCGCCCAGACCCCTCGCCCCTCCCCGCTCTACTGGGCTGCGGAGTGACCTCTGGCCGCCCCGATTCACAAACGAACGGGGAATGTATCTGCCCGTGCATATATACAGCCTATAGCCTATAGTGTCTTTATTGGCGCGTCTCGCTGGGTTTATGGCTGTTTCAAGATCGCCGCAAATGTCACAGAGTCTCCGGCGGATTAGCCGGGAAAAGCAGGGCCAGGGGCGGCCTGACTCTGGCAGAGGCGGGGTCTATCACTGCGAATGCCCTTAGCGGTGCCAAATAATAGTAATTAATGCCAAGTCAAATAATAAGTCAAAAGAATAAGTGCCTCATTATCACTCTCTCGCACTAGATGGGGTTTTATTCAGATATAGTAGCCTTTAGCCTTAGTTATGTTAACTGTCTTCTCACTTAAGGCACTTTATAAATCAATTAATAAGTAAATGTAAGTAACTGCATTACATTGAATAATAACCAGAATTAGATCATTTGATCATTTTAAGCATAAATAATTGTAAATGTAATTAATGTAATTAATGCCATTGCCTGTGCAATATCTCCCAAAATAATAACCAGAATGAGATAAGCAAATAATAGCCTGAAGTGTATTTTGCATTTTATTTTTATCTGATCCATTATATATATATTTATATATATAGCAGCCGATTTGCTCGATATATTGTGTCTATAAATGGCTATTAAGTAATAAACTCGAACAAGCTATTTAATAAAAAGCTAAAAAATAAATAAATAAATAAATAAATAAATAAATAAATAAAAAAAAAGCTATTTAATAGAGATTCAATAATCAGGGAAAGCTGATTTTGTAAAAAGTTAGTACATGTACTTTGATTAAATTAATAAAATCCACAAAAGTAGTTTTGGGATAAGAATAAATAAGAAAAGAAGCCTCACCAGGCGAGTCGATTTAGCCTCATACGAACTGAAGGTAATAGAAGCTAAAGCCATCAAAATTAGGATCTACGCATATTAATTATTTTATTTTAAAATGTGCCACGCCTACTACTGCCCACATAAATCATAAAAGAGTGCCTAGCCCGACAGTCCCTCTATTTAAAACAATAAACTCGGCATTCATAAGAAAACAAACCGCTCAAAATAGTTGGAAATAGTAATAGAGAGCTCTTAGTGATCGCTGATAGGGAAAACAGTTTAAATTTTGGCTAAAACTAGAGAGAAATATTGTATTTTAATCCCGCTTTTAGTGCCCTGTAAAGTAAATCCCCCCCGCCAGCGTTCTAAGCTGCTCCTTTGTTGGCTGTTTTGCAATTACAACTGGCATTAACCCCTAGGTGCCGGGGACCTCGACAACAACCTCTCGGCGTCGCCGTCGGCGCGAAGGCGAGCGATCGCATTGAACTTGTCGCTGTTTGTTCTAATTGGCGCTGCACCGAGTTAGTCCCGCTCGCACTTGCAGGCAGCCAGAGAACAGTATAAAAGGGGAAATGAAACAAAAAGCTCCACGCTCTCGCACTCGTTATCTCCCTCTCTCCCGCGCCCCGTCCCGCTCTGACTCACTCTCCGCCTCGCTCGCGGCGAAGGCCTAATGTCGGGTGCGTGCATTGCCCGCTGCCCAAGGCGAAAAAAGCAGCAGCAGCAGCAGCAGCAGCAGCAGCAGCAGCGGCCAAGCGGCGTATACGTAATATGCGAGGAGGTCAACGACGGAGCCGCCGCCAGCGCATTAGAGACCGCCCCCGCTCCGCCCCGTGTGTTTACACGAGGAAAGCTCTCGGCGCAGGTTCAACGCCCGCCGTCCGCTGCCAGTTGGGACCCGGGAGCGCGCCGAGTGCGGAGTGCGCATAACATCGGCGGCGATCTTGCGAGAGCGGAGAGTCGGGGAGCGAGTTATCGCGGAAAATCGAAATAATGCTCAGGGGCTAAAGATAAGTTCCAGGTCGAATACTCAGAACAATTCTGGGAGCAGCGAGTTAGGAGACTGACGGGGTAAGAGGGGGAACTTCCGATGAGGTGACTCCGAAACCTGACCATTACTACCTCCAAAAACTAGGGGAGACATGGTTTAGGAGTCTAAATAATAGACAATTCAGCATTCATTGTTTAGACTATTATCTGGGTTGGGAATGTATTATTAAGCCAAAGTAGAGATAGACACCTCCGACTAAAATAGATGCTAAATATATACAAAAACATATATATTCTTATCAAGTGAGATGATGGAAACTAATAGCAATCGAGTAGATGGAATGCTAACCGAAAGGTGCTAGTAATATTCGAAAGAAAGAAGTCTAAGATCCCCAAGGAATAACCGGAAACGGATCCCAAAAATCACTCCGAATGATACCTAATCCGAATATTACTACCCACAAGAACTAGGGGAGACATGGTTTAGGAGTCTAAATAATAGACAGATCATCATTCAGGTCCTGATTCAATATTTTGACTATTATCTGGGTTGCCAAAGTATAAATATAAATTTCTATAAACACCTTCGACTAAAATAGAAGCATAATATATAGAAACCAATGCTGTAGGGAATATCAAGTAAGATGATTCCCTGGAAACTAGTAGCCATTAAGAATATGGAATGGGATAGTAATATTCGAATAGAAACAAATCTAAGATCCCCAAAGAATAACCCGAAACGGATCCCAAAAATCACTTCGAAATCCGAATATTACTACCCACAAGAACCAGGGGAAATACGGTTTGTTAGTCTAAATAATATACAGATCATCATTCAGAACATCATTCATTATTTGGACTCTGGGTGGGGAATGTATTATCAAGCCGAAGTAGAATTAGAAATTTCTATAAACAAATCCGACTAAAATAGAAGCAAAATATATACAAAACAATGCTATAGGAAATATTTTCTTATCAAGTGGGATGATTCCCTGGAATAACACCTAAATTCCGAGTATTACTTACTACCCACAAGAACTAGGGGAGATACGGTTCCTTAGTCTAAATAATAGATAGATCATCATTCATTATTTGGACTCTGGGTTGGGAGTTTATTATCAAGTCAAGTTAGAAATATAAATTTCTATAAACAAATCCGACTAAAATAGAAGCAAAATATATACAAAACAATGCTGTAGGAAATATATTCTTATCAAGTGAGATGATTCCTTGGAAACTAGCAATCAAGAAGATGGAACGTGATAGTAATATTCGAAAAGAAACGAATCTAAGATCCCCAAAGAATGCCCATAAATCACTCAGAATGTTTCCCAGCTTAGCATGAACTTTGGGAACCTCCAAATGAGCCTTCCCGTCCCAGAACCAGCTGGGAGAGTCCCCGGAATCCTCCCAAGAATCGCGGGGCCGTCAGAGATCTCAGGACTTACGTGCTGTGGGCTCCTTCTCTGGGGGGATCCTGCTGCGCTTGGCGCCACGTGCATCTCCTGTCCGGGCTCGAGCCGGCTCCCGTCTGGGTGGCCGTTTCCGTTTCCGGCTGCCGCTTCACTCTCACTTTCACTTGGGGCCAGAGTTTGTCAGAGTTTCTGTTGCGGTTGCTCGCTTTTTGGTTTCGATCTGTTCGGGGTTTCGGGGCACGGATACGGATACGGATGCGGATGCGGATACGGTTGCGAATGCGGAGGCGGATTTTGATTATGACTTGTCCTCGGACCTGCTGCTGCTGCTGCGATTATCACTGTGTGTGTGGCGGTGTGTGTGTGGCGGTGTCTCCCTAACTGCACTTGGACACGACCTCGATTCGATGCGCTTCTATTTCGATATTGCACAAGTTGTCATCGGCATCGGCCTCTCTGCGGTTCACCAAACAAAAATGAAAACAATCAACAATCGGCAATCGGCAATCGGCTATCGGCAATCGGCAACAAATCGCGCTGGTTCTCGGAGGCTGTCCTTTGCCGGATTAGCATTACACTTGAAAAAAAAACAGAGGCCAGAGCCCGACGACTGCAGAGTTCTAGTCTTCGAGTGGAACTGCGGCTAGAGTCAGTTTCGGTTTAGGTTTCGGTTTCGGTTTCGGTTTCAGAGCTACTACTGTTTCCGTTTCCGCTGTCACTGTCGCTGTCGCTGACTCCGTGGTGCCTGATGGCGGCCCTTGGGTTCTTGTTGTTTTTGGGTGTTTTTCGGTTTCGGTTTTTCCGGTTTTGGTCCGCGTCGCAGCACGCGCACGTAACGAGCAACAAACAGCAACTAACGTTATTTTTAAAACCCAACTCGATTGAAGTCCAAGTCGCAATCGCCGCTGCTCTGCTCTGCCGCGGCAGGCGCCGGCAGCGGCGGCGGTGGCGGCGGCACAAGGCACAACAGCCGAAGCCGCCCGAAGGTGGCCCGAAGTCGCCCGCAGGACGACGGACGAAGGACGCAGGACGCAGGACGAAGGCAGCGGCGCTGGCGACGTCGCCGTCGACGGAGCTTTGTTTTGGTGACGCGCTCAAGCTGATGATGCTGCGAGGAGTCGCAGTCGGAGTCGGAATCGGAATCGGACTCGGAATCGGAATCGTGGAATAGAAAGGTCCTGCCACGCACACGCACACACTCGCACACAGGGATTAGAGCTTAGGAGCTGCTAATTCCAATTGGAGGGCGCCCAATGCTGTGCTACGCTTCCTAGCACCGCCTGCACTGCTGCAGTTTCGGCCCAGCGGGTCCTGCGGATGTCCTTCCCCCCACGGCAGGCGCTGCCGCAGCGCTGTCGACGGCGACGCCATAAAAATCACCCGCCAAACAACGTACTAAACACTCATTACTCATTTCGCAGGAGCAGCAGCACAGGACACCCCACGCAGCAGCAGCAGCGGCAGCGGCAGCAACAACTATCCCGGCGCACACACACACACACACACACACACGCACAGGACACAGGAGCTTGCTCTTTTTTTCTGCGTGCGGCCTTAAAAAAAGGATGCGATTGCGACGCTGGCTGCGGCGCCGGCCGCGGCAGCGAGCGATGCCGAAAGGAAAAAGGAAAATCAGAAACAAAACAAAAATGCGAAAAACGAACGAAAAATGCTAAAACCAAAAGCGGCAGCGCCGCGGCAGCAGCGGCGGCAGAAACAAAAAAGCGAAAAAAGGACGAAGCAGGCGGGAGGGAAAACGGGAAAACGGGAGACGGGAGACGGGAAATCGGGAAAAGGAGGAGGAGGAGGAGGAGGAGGATAAGGAGCAGCGGCGGAAAAAAGAGTCGGCACACACAGAGGCATACATACGTGAGCGAGAAAAAATCGCGTTGCCGTAAACTCAACCCCACTGCATGCTGCGCCCCCGCCCCCTCCTGCACACACACACACACACACACACACACACAAACAACCCCCGTGCGACGCCGGCAGCAGTGGGAAAAATTTAAAAAACGCGTTTACACGACGACACGAGAGCGGAGCGCGCGCAAAAAAAGCAGAAAGCAGAAGCAGAACAGAACAGAACAGAACAGGACGAGGCGAAAAATGAAAAATACAAAAATTTGTAAAGCACGAAAATAAAAAGGACTCTCGCACACACACAGGCACACACACACACACACACACAGGGCACATGCAGGAGAACTACGAGCGTACGAAAGGGGAAATCGACGCACAAAAATAACCAAGCGAATAAAAAGGATGGCCTGCGCGCCCGCGTGTGTGTGTGTGTGCTGGAGCGGGGGCGGGCATGTGCGTGTGTGTGTGTGCGAGGGGGAGAGCCGCTTTTTAAATTTTATGTTTAATTTGTTGTGTCTCCTCGCCCCGTCCCGCTCTGGCGCGCTCGGCTCTCGCGGCATGCCGATAAGTAGGCAACGCTGGCTGCCAGCCAGAGAGAGTAAGAGAGAGGGGCTGCTCGGACTGCTCGGGCTGCTGGGGATCCTGGACGATCCTCACCTAGTCGGGGCAACTAAAGCTGAAGCTGAAGCGGAAACGGAAGCAGCAAGGAGCAGCGGCAGTCAGCTAGCACGCAGGTCCTGCGACGAGGCAGCCACGACGTCTTAACGGTTACTAAACTGGCCAAGACGCTGCCCAGAGAGCTGAGTGCTGAGAGGCCGCCCGAACAGACGGCATCCTGGTCCTGGCTTCAGCTTTCGGTTTGTGTTTCGGGGGGAGGAAGGTGAGGAAAGCCAGCCGGCAAAAGTCGGCGTGGCCTTCATTGTCACGAGGACAACAACCACAGCAGCAGCTGTAACAGTAACAGGAGCCAGGAGCCAGGAGGCAGGAGCCAGGAGCCGAGGCAGTGGCAGTGGCAGCGCTGCCGCAGGAGGTCAAAGTTGGGAGCACTTGAAGACGGCCCCAGCCGACGTCACCCTGTTGCTCAGTAGTGGCGCCGACTGCCCAAATCCACGCACACAGGCTCACAGCCAGGTCCTGGCAGCTCCTTACACACACACACACACACACACCCACACAGCCTCTAAGAACTACGCGCATACAAATGAGCGTAATAAAATCAAATGCTGATAGTGTGTAGTTGGACGCATTACCCCCGAAATCAGCAGGCCCCCCCATACAGCCACCCATAAACCCAGGAGCACAGACACACACACACACACACACACACACTGGCAGCGGGCAGTCGGGGCCAGAAGCCGAGGAAGAAGCAACAGCAGGACGCAGGACACAGTCGGAGCAAATCTACTACACGCAATCTTCATTTTCAACGCCATCAAAGCCATTCCAATCATCATTATCGTCGCCATAATCATCAAGTAAAGTACCCACCAGTAGCGCCTCGACGCAGGCCACCCCCCATCTGGCCCGTCCTCGTCCTCGTCCTCGTCCTCGTCCTCGTCCTTGTCCCCCCAAAAAGTATGCTATGCCGCCCGGCGAGGGCTTCTCTCTTAGACGAAAACGACAGCGACGACGCGGACGAGGACGAGGACGAGGACGAGGAGATGCCAACAAGTGCGCCCGAAGTATTCTCCTTTCTATTTTTTTCTGGTTTTTTGCTCGCCGCCTTCGTCGTCTCCTTCGAAGGACCCTGCTAGTTCTGTTGTTGTGTATTCCTGCGGCAGAGAGTCCTGGCGCGCGCGAGAGAGCGACTGTGCGAGTGTGCGAGTGTGCGAGTGTTGGTGAGTTGGCGCGAAGCTGGATAAGGATGTGAATGTTGACGTCTTCGTTGTAGTTTCGCGCGTGGTGGGGCGGGCAGGGAGGGGCACCCAAGCAGCCGGCAAATGCGACAAATTATTTAAGCTGCATGTGGTGAGGCGCACGAGGCAAGGTCCTGCGTCTCCTGCCCCGCATCTGGCGGCTTTTGGCTGCATTAAAATCTTACAAGAGGGATGCACCGCACACACACACACAGACACACAGACACATACACACACACCCGGGCATACAACTTAGATCCCCCCTCGGAGGCTGGGAAGGAGCCTAGATTTCGGGCCTGTCTGCCAGCCAGCAGCGGCGTCTTGGCCAAAGTTCCTGCATATTTCACTAGACTTACCGCACTCGCACACACACGCACTCGCACATGCTCGCATGCAAATTATTACCCGGCGGGAGGGGAGGGGGCTGCCAGTAATTAGCCAATAGGAATAGCTCTCAAGCTCGTGTCCCGCCCGGGGTGCGTATGTGAGTGCGTGTGAGTGTGCGAGTGTGCCCGTGTGTGTGGGCCATCCCTCTTGCCGCCTGCTGGCTGGTGTCACTGCCTATCGCAGGCGAGCTTAAGACAATGTCCACCCCCTGGCGTCCCTGGGATCCCCCTGCGGAACCCCTTTGAACCCCTTTGAACCCCTTGAGGAGGGCGGAAGGAGGCACTCACCTGCGATCGAAGATCGGTGATCGGCGAAGAGCTGGAAAGAGACAAGAGCAGGGGGCTCGGGTTAGTTCGGCTGTCAATGAAATTGGGGACAAGGTCAGGGAGCTTATCTGCAGGCTAAGGCTAGGGTTCGAGCTTGACTTAGAGTTAAGGCTGAGTTAACGATTAAAGGATAAAGGATAAAGGATAAAGACTAGAGCTAAGTCTAGGGCTATATCTATGGATAAGGTCAAGGTTGAGGTTAAAACCGAGGTTAAGGATACATTAAAAGTACAAAATAAAAATATTAAAAATAATAATGTAATAAGGTAAGGTTAAAGTTAAGATTAGTGTTGGATTTTGGACTAAGATTAAGGATAATATAGGCTTTAGAGTTTAGGTTATGTAAGAAGTTAGGGTTAAGGTTCAAATTTGGGTTAACTAAGGGGTTAGAGTGAAGGTAAGGTTTACGAAAGGGTCAGATTTAAGGTAAAGGTTAACAAAAGACTTAAAGATGAGGTAAGGTAATCGAAAGGCTTAAGTTAAAGTTAGGGTCAACGAACGGTTAAAGTTGAGGCTAGGTTAGGGTTAAGGATAATTTCAGGGCTACGCTTAAGGCAAAGATTCAAGTATTTATGATAATAATATGATGATATATAACTTATGAGCTTAGACGATAGCTATGGAAAACCCCGTGAGATCGGTATATACTGGACAATGGGGCAAGTCCAGGGATTTTTCGGAGATTAAGGTTTAAGGTTAAGCTTAGCGTAATAAGCGTAGATCGCAGACAGTGAATAAACCAACTAACTTCCGTACAACTTGGTCTATTTCAGCGCTTCGCGACTGAGACTGGAGCAGTCCCCATTGGTATAAAATATTGGTAAGTCCCCGTCGTTATTAATTATGTGCGCCGCACAAAAAGGCCAAAAAAAGCAAGAGGATGCCACATCCCGGCCGGAATGTGTGTGTTTATATAAGCATTTTGGGTGCACACTGTCCTGGTGTGTGTGTGTGTGCGTGTGTGTGTGTGCTATGTATAATTGCCAAAGAGTAAGCTTCAAGTGTCAGAAGCGAGCTCGAATTTGTTGCTCCACCTACTTTTTGGTGCGGCGCCTTTGTTTTTTACGCTCCGCTCTCTCGTGTTGTTGCTGTTTTTTGGTTAATATATTACGCATATGCGGGGTGGGGGGTGGCACACACTAGACACACACCCGACACACACACACACACACGCGGAGAGAGAGCGAGCGGGGGAAAATATTAACCAAACAGAGCGAGCGAGCGGAGTGTGGAGCTCGCAGCAGTTAAAAATATTTAAAAAATTTCAAGTGGGCGCAAAAAACGACGACGAGGGCGCCCGCCGAAAAGCATGCGTGTGACAGGCCGAGGGGGCGGGTGGGGAGGGGAGGGGCAGCACCACCACTCCTGGTTAATTGCCAAAAACAACTACAGAGCGGCGGCAAATGTGGCAGAGTGGCAGAGTGGCAGAGTTCGGGGCGCAGTGGCAAGCCGAACTGGGGAATACCCTCGCAGGATCGGAGCGGATCGGGGGCCGCACATGTCTGTCTGTATGTGGATATATCGTGGAGCATATCGTGTTCCGCATCGCCTCGCGGCAGGAAGAGTATGCAAAGAAAGTTGAGCCAGCGCCGCCGCCCCTTCCTTGCCGGGGCTTATGTAAACTCGCTCCCTTTCGCGCGCTCTCTCGCTCGCTCGCGTATGAATATGTAAGCATATAGAACACTGTCGAACACTGCCTACGCCATCAGCGTGTGTGTGTGTGCGTGTGTGTGTGTGCGAATGTGTGTGGTGCTCCCTTTTTAATATTTCGCGCCAGCAACAACAACAGCAGCAGGGAAAAAAGGTACATAAATTGCAAATGTATTTGTATGGGAAAGTGCGTTGTGGTGCGTGCAGATGAAGAGTACACCCTTCCCTTCCCTTCCCTCCCCTCCCCTCCGCTGCTCTGCCCTACACTACACCACCTCTGCCGCGAAGCTTATTTTTTAATTTGTGCGTTGTCCCCCTCGCCCCCCGCAGCCCCTGCTCCCGCTCCCCCTCTTGTAAGGTTTGCCAAATAATTTAACATTCGCCCGCTCCGCTCTACGCAGCAAATACCGGGGTGTCCTTTGGCGCACAGTGGGAGTGGGGGGAGTGGCAGGGACTCTCCATCTGCTGCCACACCTGTCGCCTTTTTTTCGCCTGTCTAATGCAGCATTTCGAGGCATCTAAGGTAGTGCTCATAGGCCTATTGTTTACATGTTTTTGGTAGTAAACCTCAATCGAAGAAGCTAGGAATTAGGGTCTCGAATGGCCAACTTAATAGGTAAGGGGGTTAATGAATGAATTAATCAAATTGTTTGATAAGCAAAGGCTTTTTCTATAAATTCTATAAGTTGTATTCTATATAGAATCTAATTATAACTAGTACCTATAATATAATATTTAACTATGAGTATTATAACTTCATTTTAAACAAACTTGTGTGTATCCAGGAAGAAGGAGGGATATACGAGTTTGTAAGGTATTTATTATGTATATTGTATTATATATATATAAATAGTAGCTTCACCAGGTCAGTCTATATATTTTAGATCTCATAGACTTTAAGCTCTAGAGCTTCCAGATTTGCTACGAATCTACTTATAGCTGGCTCGCAGATCAAGTTTGTTTTAAATTATGATCATGACAATCTTTTAATTATATCTGAATATTATTTACCATTCAATATAGTTTTTGTCAGATTTTGTATTATATTTTATATGTATTACATTATTTACTATTCAATATAGTTTTTGCCAGATTTTGTATTATATTATCTCTTAAAAGTATGAAGTTTTGAAACGCCAAACTCTCTAAACTCTATACTCTAATACAAAGTCTTCTCTGTGATCAGCAACTGAAAGCCCTGCTTGATTTTAAGCTCCAGATTGTATTTCTCAATGGATTCCCTATTTTTTTCGGTGCATTCTCCTTCACTCTGAAGAGTGGCTTCGTCCTGGCCTCGTCCTGGCTGGGGCTGGCTGCTTGGCTGCTGCGGAAAGTGCATTCATCATCTCATCATCATCATGTCGGAGTCGTCTTCGACTGCGACTTCGACGGGTCCTGCTGCTCCTGCTCTGCCCAGGCTTGCTTTGACTCGCCTTGTGTTTGTTTTAACTTGTGTTGTGGCCCTCCCCCTCCCCCTCCCCCTTCTCCCTTCTCCCTTCTTCCTTGGCAACCCCTATCTCCCACCTTGACTCAGGCTCCCAAGCCCTTGCCTTTCTCCACATCCTGTGTCCCCCCACCCCTACCGCTCCGCGAGCACTTTCTTTTTCGGCAAAAGTTTTTTGCTTTTCTGCTGGCATGTGCGTGTGGAGCCCCCTCCCCTGCTCCCATCCCCCTCCCCTCGCCGCACGTCTTTGCCTGGCCTCTTTAGCATTCGCGCTAGTCTGCTAGTGACAGTCGCCGCTGCCGCCGCTGCTGCAACCGTCGACGGCGACGCCGGCAGCAGCCAATTTAATTTTTCATATGTACACAAGGCTGTGGGGCCAAAAACAAAAGCAAAACCAAAACCAAAACCAAAAAAGGAACGGAACGAAAAAACGGGGGAAAAGTTTTTCTAATTCGCATTTGTATTTAATTTGATGGAGCTCTCTCTCTGGCTCTCGGCAGGTTCGCCTTCGTCCTGCCAAGCCAAGCCAAGCCCCCGTTGGTCCCTGCTGCGCGTACCGCCCCAAAGAGCCACCGCCGCCCCCCGCCCCTGTAATGCCCTGCCCTGCCCTGCCATTAGGTTCGCTGTTCGCCCTTTTTTTAATGGGGTGCTTTATGACAAACTTTAAGCGCGCGCGACTCTAAACATTAAAATTGTACATGGCCCCGGCGAGTGGGTGTGCGTGTGTGTGTGTGTGGTGTGTGTGCCAGGCTGAGGTACGTGTGTGTGGCCCGGGGGGGAGCCGTGCGGGGGATGCGCGCACTTCTAACACCGCCCACTAATGCCAACTGTGTCTAACTCGTGCAGCCTCTGACTCTCGCTGTCTCTGTCTCAGGAGTGCGTGTGTGCATGTGTGCCTGTGTGTGTGTGAGTGTGTGTGCGCATATGTAAAGTGAGCCCCCAAGCCCCCCCTCTCCCCACATGCGTGCGCGTGTCTGCGGAGTAATTTTTTAACTAATTTTCTATACAAATTTTTAGCATGTCGTTCGGGGCCGCGCACACATTCGCTTTTTTCATTCTTTCCTCTTTGCATACATGAATATGTATGTGCTCTGTGGTGTGCGGTGTGCGGTGTGTGTGGGCGTCCTTCTACGCGCGAGTGTGCGTGTGTGTGTGTGTGCGTGTGTGTCGCCCGCTCATTCGTTCGTTCCTTCCTCGCAGCTCCAGCTGTGTGCGTAGTGTGTGAGTGAGCCTATTCCCCGCCAGCGAGCGGGGTTTAAGAGCTTACATAGGGGGGCAGCAGGGATTTTGGGCACTACGTGGCAGTACCAGGTAGTACCCTCTCTGCCTTTGAGATCTCTTGGCCAGGATCAGACATCCTTGGTCGAGGCCCTTGCCTTGTTTAGGCCTCACACATCCCCCAGAATGACTCCTCAACTCTTAGCCAGAATGAGCTCCCCCCTTTGCTTGAGTTATAGGGGATTTATCTTATATAATCCTATATATATGCCAGTTTACAATGGAGTGAAGATCACAGCTCGTAGATGGGTTTCTCAGAAAGTACTTTATAGTAATAGTACTTTTTGCCATGGGTTATTTTTGTGGAAGTTCTCACACTATTTTTGTAACATTCCAAATGGTCCAGCAAAAACCAGCTTAGTTTACATAAATATTCGAATTTAAGATTGATGATCATGAACTACAAAGTGCAATGGAAAAACCCAGGAAGTTGTGGCTTCTAGGATATTTAAATAAGTTAGTAGGTATCTGGAGAAGTTTATAAACTATTTCTATATATCTATTTATTTATGATGTATTTTTAAGTAATTAATTAGTTATTAGTATCTTAATCAATGCTTTCAAAATAACAAAAAATTAAGTAAAGTAATAAAAAAAGGTGAGTTTTAGTAGAGTTTCGAGTGCCTTCTTGTTTCCTCTTTAAAATGAAGCCTAGAAAACTATTCCCTTTCCAAATAGTTTGGGATCTTGGCGAGTTATATAAACGATATCTACATTATGTTTAATTATCTCCTATAAATATATAATATATATACAAATTGTGGGATTTTGGCGAGTTATATAAACGATATCTACACTATGTTTAATTCTCTCCTATTAATATATAATAAAATATACGAATTGTAGTTTTTAAAAAAGTTCAAACAATGAATATGAGTTTGCAATTCAATTCGAAGACCAGCCGCCCTTTTGGACCTTATGAGGCCTCAAAATGAGGGATATAATAGATGAATTCAGCTCTGGCCAGTGCAAGTCACTCCCCCCTTGCTGTACTTCTTTTTCGGATCCTGCTCCTGCTCCTGCTCCTGCCCTTGTTATGATGATTTGACAGGATGGCAGTCATACTGATGCCGAGGCGATGGGAGCAGCTCCTGGCAGCTGAGAGCTGTGAAATGGGAGCTGGGAGCGGGGAACGGGGAGCCAGGAGCTGGGAGCTGGCAGTGATTTGCATTGTTTGTTAGCAATGTCAGCTGCCAGCAGATAGGCCGTCATGTGGGCCCGTGTCCGTGTGTGTCCGCGCTCGGCGGACGGCGGACGGCAGGACGACGCGTCGCTGTTAAATATTACATCAAAATAAAATTAACATTTCATTTGGCGGCGTTTTTTTTGTCAGTGAGAGCTTCATCGATAAATTTCGCAGGGCAACAAGGAGCCCGGGTCGGGGTCGGGGTCGGCTGCGATTTTCGCCATTCATTTTTATTTGCGACTCGACTCTCTTCTATTTTTAATAAAAAATCATTACATAGGCAAATATAAATATGGCTGGACCCCACCACCCACCCCCCGCCCCCCCGGCACGTGTGTGTGTGTGTGCAGAAATGTTGCGGTAAAAAAAGTCGGGCATTATGTAGAAAAAGCCAGTGACGCCAAATATTTTCTGCCATTATTCATGGGGCTTTCATTTTGCACAAAAATGCATTTTAATTGTCACATAAAATCATTTCAGGTGGAGCGGGCAGGGCGGGGCTGTGGAAACCGGCGACATGGCCGAATATATAGCCAAACTGCCGATCCTAGTCGATAGCCCCGGGCTGCTGTGTTATTAGGTATCTGTAATCTGAATTAGGGTTATATTTGCCCTGCCCATAATGAACTATCGGGGCAAAAGCCCGCTCAACGCCTCTGATTACCAAGCTGCATGGAAATAAAAGGAAAACCCAATAATATGTGTTTGGAGGCAAGCATTTTTGCAAATACATTTTATTTAGTGGCAGGCAGACACAGTGGCGGTGGCAGTGACATCCCCACTTCCCTTTTTATGTGGAGCAAGGCATTATAATATATTTTAACTGCCTTGTGTATGTGTATGTGTAGTAGAGAGAAGCAGGGAAGGAGGGGAGCAAACACGGGGAAATTCAAGGTGAGCGGGGGAGGCACCAGGAGTCACTCGCTCACTCGCTCACTCGCTCACTCGACACTCGCTAT
This sequence comes from Drosophila pectinifera, assembly GCA_008042775.1. Taxonomy (NCBI): domain Eukaryota; kingdom Metazoa; phylum Arthropoda; class Insecta; order Diptera; family Drosophilidae; genus Drosophila; species Drosophila pectinifera. The sequence goes on from VNKC01000783.1 coordinate 135,499, forward strand.
TTCGCACAACATATCGCGCTCGTAAAAAATAATACAACTACATCCACAGACACGCGCGCTTACTACCCATTACGGAGCCCTGCCCCCCTGCCTCCCCGCGAGAGGCAGCAATCCTTGAACACATACGCGCGATTCTAAAAAATTAATGTCGCTTTCAGTAATTTGAACAGCAGCAGCGCAGCGTCTGAGTCAGAAGTGTCGCCGCGAATCGCGACAGTTGCAAGGCAGCGATGCCTCCCAACGGCCCGAATTCCCTGGAGTTCCTCGGGTTCCCTCGTTCTTGGGGGGAGCCGGAACCCCTCAACAGTCATAGGGGCCCCCCTATGACCAGCCTTAGTGATCGCCGATCTTCAGACGCCAATGCCTTGAATTCCCTCCCGATAACCTCTTTTTAAACGACCGACAGAGCTTGACTGTAAACGCCAAATAATTCCTATTTTAATGTGTGATTTCTGCGAAATATGATTTTATAGTTCTTAGTTCCATTTCCACGAATGTCAGGTTCCCCGAAAAAATATTAAAATGAGTCAAATCGAGTTGGCACTCAATCGCCCAGAGAATTGATAACGTTTCATTCGCTATTTGGAATGTTATTATTATTGTTTGGGATAATGGAATTTTGTTTTCTTTATTTGCTAACCGAACCATTAATTTAATAATTATTTTATTTATTTTTTTAAGAAATTAATTACCATTAATAAACACTTTGATTCCAGGCACAGCCTTGGCTTAGAACACTTGATAACTCTTGGTTACAAAGTATCTTAAAGTTTTATACCCGATCTTCAATGGGAAGATAGAGTATTATAATAGAACCCCTATAGTATACATGTATTCCCTTGATCAGCATCAACAGGCGAGTCGATTTAGGCTTGTCCGTTTGTCCGTCTCTCCCTATAGGCGGCTAGATCTCTCAGACCATAAGAGCTAGATCTACCAAACTTGCTAACAACACTCTTCGAACCATCTAAGTTCTTTATAAAATAATAGCTCCATCAAAGAGCTCCTTCATTCAGTGATTTTTTAAGATTTTCTATTTACTATTTATTTATCTATGATTTCTTGAGAGAGTGACTTCTACAAACTCTTTTTTGCTATTTTTGATGACAACTAAACTCGCATCCCGAGGAGGTTTTAATGCAGTGCTCGGCGCCGTGTAAGCCAGCCTCGCGGAGCGGAGTCTCTCGCTGCCGGAATAACAGTAATAGTACCCGCCCCCCTGGCCAGGGGTGTAGTGAGAGGGGCGGCGGCTGCGACAGAGGCAGACTCACTTAAAAATTCGAATGTTATAGAAAAGTGAGCAAAGCACGACGATGGCGAAAAGGAAAACGATGCGAGGCCAGGAGCGGGAGCGGGAGCGGGAGCGCGGGCCAAGGGGGGCACACACAAAGCAGAGCCGGAAAAAAACGAACTCAAATTACATAAAATGAAAAGTTCTCGTTACGCGGCGCATTTATTGTGCGGCCCCCCCAGTCCCCAGCCCCAGCCCCCCTGCGCCGTTCCTGCTTCGCGGCTGCTGCTGCTCCTGCTTCTAATCATCTCATCTCTTTCTAACTCGGCTGAGCGCCGTCCGACGTCGCCTCGGTGCTCTTCGGGGGCGCCCCTGCCGCGGCTCCCTCTGCCAGCTGATTACTACTTTTATTGCTAGCAAATATCTGAACTTCTTCGTCCTGCTCGGCGAAGGTGAGTCGGTGTGTGTGTGTGTGTGTGTGTCTCTCTTCTGCCGTTGTGCGGGTGTGCGAGTGTGTGTGTGTGTGTGGGAGCTTAGCTTTTTAGGCGAACGTAAAGGGGAAAGTCTAAGGGGCGACAGCGAGGGGGAGAACTCTTGTAACTTGCGCGGAAACAAGGTTTTTATTTCACCATTTCTTTCTTTACTTTTCACTTCGTTTCCCCCTCCCCGCCCTCCCTGCCTCCTTGCCGCGGCAATTTCGCTTTAGATTTTACTGCGCGAAATTCTTTTTCAAGGCAAAACCACCCCCTCTGCATGTGTGCGTGGCTCTGTGCCGCTCTGTGTGTGTGTGTGTGTGTGTGTGCTTAAGGACTCCGAGATGGAGAATGGAGTCTCCTGCCGCCGCTGTTCTTGTAGTTGTGTATATTTTTTCAATTTTTGACGTCGACGCTGCCGCTGCCGCTGCAGTCGCTAGTTAGCAGCGCTCTCATTTCCCCCCCGCCGCTGCCGCTGCTGCTGGTCTCAATTTTTCGTTTTTTAACTACGTGTTCGTAGTTAAACAATCTCGTCTTGTTCTCCCAGCCTCCTGGTATGTGTGTGCGACGCGGGCAGAGGCGCTGGCAGAGTCAGAGGGGGCAGGGTCTGGGTCTGGGTCTCGGTCTGGATCTGGATCTGGGGCTGGAGCTGGGGCTGGAGTCGGGGGTGGGGCTGGCGATGGAGCTTACAAGTGCACGGCGGGATAAGCGGAATTAGTAGTGGAGAAAAGGTGATTTTTTAGACGCGCTCTCATGCACTGAACGAAAAACTAGAGCGTTTTAGTGTTGTGCCACACTTTATATGTACTAGCAACTAAGTAAAGCGCTGTATTTTCATGAATTTGGATAGGAACAAGTGAAAATCTGACATTGATGCCCTAAAATTCCCAACTGGTTCGATTTTGTGACATGTTTTCCTATCGCATAAATATATTTTCCTTGAGTATATTTACTTTCAATACTAATTAGCAACAGGGTTGACTTGCAGAAGTATTCATTCAGTATTTCCATTAATTTAGTTAACAAAAGAAAGAGTTGCAACCCTATAATTCCCAATTGGTAAAGGAAAACCTATTCTTAGAGCCCTTAGCTTAATTAAACTCAATTAAATTGATCGATGATCGAAGATATAGACTTTCATTACATGCATAAGTATCCATTCAGTATTTCCATGAACTTAGCTAAGAAATAAAGGTTAGAATCCTATAATTCCCAATTAGTTAAGGTGAAATATTATTCAAAACCGATCGAAGATATCATCTCTATAGATATTTCCAATATATAGAAAGTGTTTGAGGCTCTTCTTTCTGTCTCCTGAATATATATTATTCAGGATGATGTACCTAGTGACTTCTCCCAGTGCATTTGCCATATGATAAGTGGCGGGGTCGCACATATCCGCCCCGCGCCTTACGCCCTTTTGTCATGTGCTGCTGCGGTGTTTAGAGAGTTTTTCGCCCGAGAGCTGAATAGATGAGACACTCCGCTCCGCCCCCCCGGCAGCGTCTCCGGAGTCCGCAGACCAACAACTAAGTACCGGAGCAGCCTAAAAAAAGCACACGCGGTGAAATGAAAACGAAAGGAGCGCGACAGGGACGGAGCGACGAGCGACGAGCGACGGAGCGGAGAGTTTCCAGTAACTTTGAAAATAAAAAGCACACGAGGGTTGCTTGATATATTTCTTTTCGCTGGTATTAGTTGCCGCTGCTGTTGTTGTAAGTGGATATTAGGGGGATATGTGTGTGTGTGTGTGTGTGTGTGTGCCGGAGAGAGCGCGGTGCGGGGCGGGCATCCTTTTATATTTAAAAACATACTCATTTCAATATCTAAGTGCGGGTGGTCGTCCCCGCCCCCTCCCGCATAAGGCACTTATTATTACTTTTAATATCGTATTTTTTGCAGCTCCTTGTGTGTGTGTGTGTGTGTTTGTGTGTGTCTGTAGGTATATGGCGGGTGTGTGTGTGGGAGTGCGTGTGTGCGTGCTTTTTTCATGCTTTTGCCGTCTGCTCCTTTTTAGTGGTCGCATTTAAGTTGAGTTGTGTGTGGGTAGAGCACCCCATACCCCACACCCCATACCCCATCCGCAGCAGCATCCCCCATTCCCCGCACTAGCAGAGGGTATTATATTATTAGTCAGAGGCTTGCCAGGCAGTAGAGGAGAACTTTACGGACTTAGAAGCAGGTATATGCCAACAGTCGAGTCGATTTAGCCATGTCGGTTTGTCCGTTAGTCTCTCAGTTTCAAAATAGCCTCATATTTATTTCAGGTGGTATATGCTATACTATAGCTCATAGCTGCCATAGAGCTTGGAAATAAATAAATTTAAAATAAATAAATCAATGGGATAATAATACTAATATCACCATAAATTCCTTGCTTATGCTTATAACCTAGAACATAGTCATTTCTTAAGCTACCAATAGTATGTTTAAAGTTTTATCAAAATCGAACCACTATATCCTATAGCTGCCACAGAGATAATTGGAAAATAATGGGCATATCACCATAACTTCGTTGTTTACTAACCTAGATGCACACAATTTGGTACACAGTAATTTCTTATGCTACCAATACCATGTTTAGAGTTTAATTAAAATCGGACGACGATATCATATAGCTGCCATAGGATCGCTTGGGTCAAATGGCTCACTGTAGGGTATCCGAGCTTCGGCGCTCTCTGCCGCTCCTGCTTTCGGTGGAATGAATGAGCAAACGCAGACTAAAAACGAAAGTAAACTTGACAGTGAGCAGAGGCAAGGCGGAAGGAGCAGGCAGGGGGCGAGGGGCGACAGGGGAGGCTGTAGCTGAAGCTCGGTAGAAAAAGTTGAAAAAATCTGCGGGCTCAGACGACGACGACAACGGCGAGGACGGGGGGCGGGGAACCCCTGATTTGAAGTCCTTGCTACCGTCCCTTGCACTTTGTTTAGTTTTCGCTGATAAGCGGCGTGTGTGTGTGTGTGTGTGGGTGTGTGTGAGGGCGTGTGTGTGCCCACGCACACATAGCGCAAATAGGCGGAGGGTGGTGGGGGGAATTATCAACTACTGGCGACTGTTTTAGATTTATAAAGCCTCAATTATTTATTTATGTCGCTGCCTGCTCCGTGTGCGGGCCATAAATTAAATAAAGTAAAGCGCAACAAAAGGAGGCGCTGCAGGAATCAGCCGGCGGCACCGAACAGGCAATGCCCTGCCCGGGGCTCCTCATGGGAAGGCTACACCTCGATCGAGAGATCTGGAAACTGCTAAGGTATCTCCCAGGAAATAGCTGCGGCAGAGAGTACAGGTGAGACTACCTGTCGCAGCCAATGTAGCCCCGGGAAGGGCATCAAAGGGGAGCTCTCCCTCTCTCCCCCGTGAGGCCGTTCGCTGGTAACAAGGAATGCCATAAAACATACAAATGGCCAAATAAAACATTTTAAATGTAGCAACAACAACGAGCGAAGCGCAAAAAGAAAATAAGAAAACAGAAAACAAGAAAATAGTATTGTGCTTAGAAAAGAGAAAAACAGCTCGGAGCGGAAGCGGCGGGAGGGCCGGGGAGGCACATTAGATAGATTAGATTAGATTTTTTATGCTGCCTCCGGAGGCGGCAAGCTTTAGCGGGGGAGAGGAGGCCCAGGCCCAGGGAGGCGAACTATCAATCGGGGGCACCCCCGGCCTGCACCTACACCTGGGCCCGGCCTGATCCGAGATGAATCGGCTTGCCGCCGTAAGTAGCTGCCACGGGGGGCGGCATTGCCTGATCCGTGCTTATGTCCGCCCTTCGCCAAACTAACATTTTCTAAAAGTTGTGCCAAAGCTGGCGCTCCGCTGCCTGGCCCGGGAATTATCTCAGGTCCGGGCCCGTCTAGCATTAGCAGGGAGCCCTTGGCCGTTACCTGCTGGCTCCATTTCCCTTCCAAGGCTTCCTTCTTTTCACAGGGAGCAGAGGCTAGAGGCTGCCGGGTGGCGGGTGGCGGAGGGACGATGGCCATCGTTGAGCGCACAAAAACTTAGAAATAATCACCGACATAAATCTTAAAATGGGCTGCCCTTCGCCTTCGCCTTCCCGGTGCCCGGCGCCTGCCTAACTACTCTCTTAGGTGGGGATGAACGGCGGAGTAAGGATTGCGGGCATTTGGGCCATTGGAGGGGGCAGAGGGAGCGGGCCGGGGAGGAGGGTCATCTGGCGCTGAGCGTGGCAAATGAAAAATAACTTAGAAGCACGTTTTGTGGCATTTTTCCTTGGCCCGGCTCGTCCTTTTCTATGCGTCTTCTATGCCACTCCTGCCGCCTGCCGCCTGCCGTCCGCCTCCTTCTGCCACTGATTGCTGTTCCTTTTGTTGCCTTCTCTACTTTAGTTCTCCTCCAGCTTGGGGCTACTGAGAAGCAGGAGCGGGTGAGGGAGCGGGAGAGGGAGCAGGAGCGGGAGCGGGAGCGGTAGCTCGGGCTGGAGTGGATTGCTTTATATTATTGCACATAGTTGAGAGACAAAATGCGGCAAATTCTAAAATTCATTCGAGCAGAAAAGCACCAACAAAGTGCGTGGACGCGGGAGCGGGCTGGGGTAACAAAAACTTTGGTTTCCTTTCGCTTCGATTTCGCTAGATTTTCCCGCCGAACCTCCACCGTACCCGCCCAGTCCCCATCCCCAGCCCCATCCCCATTCACTGGCCTCCCGTTGCTCGTCACCCGGCACGTGGCCTTCGACCAATGGCAGGGCACAGTGGCGCAAGACCAGCGATAATAATAATAATAATAATAATTCCCATCTATAGCTAAAGAATTTCGGTAGATTTTACTATTTGCTAGTCAGAAATCGGTGATATTTTCAGCTGTTCCTGATATTAGAAGACAGGAACAGTCCTAGAATCCTTTTTATAGCTCTGTCCGTTTGTCCGCTTGTTCTTGTAAACTCTTAACTCTCAGAGACCCCAAGAGCTAGAGCGGCCAAATTAGAGAATATTCTTCTCTTAAGACTTCTCCCAGTGCCAAGTAGACAGCAATCGCTCTGTATTTAAACAGCTTTCTCCGGGCCTCCCCTTGGAGCCTAAGGTCAACTGCCGTAGCTTGGCTAATTCGCGGATCGTTAACATTGGAGTTGCGCTTGCAAAAAATACACGGCAGCTGCTCCAACAATCGGCGATTGTGCGGAGTTGCGCCTTGTTTGCCAAAGTTTCCCTAATGCACACAGGTGTGGGGTGTTTGCACAGACCAGGCCGTACCCCGTGTGTCAATAAGTGCATTTTTTACGATGAACCCGAGGCAGCAGCCTTGAAGCTCTAAGACCACTGTGCCTGCTGCCGCTGCTGCTGAAGGACGCGAGCCCCAGGAACTAGCAACTAACAACTAAGCACCGCAACAAGCAGCCAATTCCACAGCCCCCCCGAAGCAGCAAACCCTCTCCAAGGACTTCTGCTGCTGCCGCTGCTGCTGTGTGTATGTATTTAGGGAGTACTATAATTCAGCGTTTGCTTTTAATGGCTTTCGGGGGTGTGGGTAGTATGCGGCCGGGGGGTGGGTGGTGGGTTGGGGAAATAAAAAAATGAAAAGAATATTTTATAGTTGAAAATCCGATGGCGTCTTAGAAATCTAAACATTAAACTTGCCCGAAACTTTGCCAACCACCGACTGCCGACTGCCGACTGGCAACCCTCAAACCCCTGAAACCCTCAGGACCCCCAGCCCAGGCATCGCGACCAAAGCCGCGTCAAAGGAAGCCCGGGAAGAGTGGAGGGAGGGGGGTAGGGGGAGAGAGCCACAAGTTGAGGTAGGCGGCCGAGGCCAAGGGGGTGGCTGCTGCCGGCTCTGGGCCTTGCTGCCTTCGGTGGATGGGTTTTTCGGCAGTTTGCTTTTTTAGCTGCGTGGAACTTACAGCAACAGCATCTGCGACTATTTCTCCTCGGTCCCCCCCGCCCCCCTGCCACTGCCACTGCCGCCGCCGCCGCCGCATTTTACATAAATCTTCTTTTCAAAAAATAAAAAAAGAAGAAGCGAGCCAAGGCGAAAAAAAGGAACGTAAGAAACGAACGAGGGAGAGAGCAGAAAAAATAAATAAACACTAATGCCGAGGCAAAGGCAAAAAGGAAATAAAACGAACTAGAAAATTTAGTATCTACACACACACACACACACACACACACACACACCGGCACACCAGCACACCAGCACACAACACACACCGAGGCAAACAAACACAAAAGTACGCACACACACACACACACACACCCACGATGAGCGGCGAAAAGAGAAAAATTTTTTATTACAGCGAGAAAACTTAATGGCTGCTGCTCTGGCAAGGGAGGATGGGGGAGGGGGTAAGGGGTAAGGTGCAGAGGAGGGGAGCCCAGGACGCTGAAGACGCTCACGAACCAGGACGAGTCCCGCGAAGGAGCCCGGGACGAGGCCAAGGAAGCTGCGTGGGAGCGCCTGCTTAAGGGGGGCGGCAGAGGTGGCTCCTGATTTCGGCACCCCTCCCCCCGCATTCAAATGAAATGGAACATATTTCTTTTAATTTCGAAAGAGTAACAGGGGGAGGGGGGATGATAGGGTTCCTCTGTCCTCTGTCCTCTGTCCTCTGACCCAGATATATCCATGGCAACGTGGCGCTAAAGTTTCATTGTGCGCGGGGGGGCGAAGGAGACACTCTAAAATTAAAAGTGCCCCGGCACCCCCCCACTGGGAAGCCGCCCCCCCTAGATCAAGCCCCTGGCAACCCCTACAATACCCTAAATTCCCTACAATACCCCCACCCCGCCCCACCTAGCTGGCTGTCTTGGAATGCCGCTCATTGATTTTGGCGAGAGTCGTCTGCCGCGGATTCCGAGGGGGGCGGGCGGCTAGAGTTCTCTAAAATTGTAGTTACCCCCCGCCCCACGTCGCCCGGCCCCCGCAGGCACCTCATCAACCCCCTCAGCGCACCCGCCCACCCCCCAGCCCTATTCGCGAACTCATTCAAGGATAGCAGCTGCGCCGCAGCGCAGTTTTCTTCAAAAATTTTCTATATCGATACTTTTTATTTATTTCGCTTTTTGTTTCTGCGCTCTTTACCGCCCCCTCCCCCCTCCCCCCTGCCCGCTGCCTCGAGCCCTGTGCTTGTAGTTGTGCGTCGTCGGCGGCGGCGTCGCCGCTGTCGCTGCCTCTGCCGACGGCGACTGCCGCTGACTTCGACTTCGACTTCGACTTCGTCTTCCTCCGACCTTGTTATTGTTGTTGCTGCTTTTTTCAATTTTATTTCTCTATATTTTTTACGATGCTGGAAACTACCCTTAATGATGCTGACTGGTGGATGCTGCCGCCCCGCCGCCCCTCAGCTCACCTTTGCTGCCCCTTCCCCTGCCCCTGCCTCTGCCTCTGCCACTGTCAGTGTAAGTGTAAGTTCGGGCCCGACTTTGCCAGCGGAAATTGGGCAGGCGGAAAGCGTGGCTCAGCGGCAGCCACTCCAGATCGATCGCCGCTGATGCCCCGCGATATCTCCCAGCCGCTGGAAGCGGAATCAGTTCTAGGCCAGAAGCTGACAGACCGTCGATGCTGATGGAAAACTGTCCGCTTCTAATTTTACATTTTATTGTTTTGCTCTCCACTTCTTTCCCTTTGCCTTTTTAGGGGTTCATAAAGGGTTGATTAGGACGAGTAGTAGTACATACACAGGGAGCGGAGCGACAGGGTCGGGATTCAATTGTATTGGCAGGACGAGGACTAGCCAGCAACCCTGGCCCGTGCCTGGTCCAGCGTTAACTTTAATGACCTGAGCATGCTTTGATTTTTGTTATTCCGCTTTGTGGTCCCCCCACAGCCCGCAATCCGCACAATCCAGAGTCCGGAGTCCTGAGTCCGGAGTCCAGAGTCCAGGGTCCGCTGCTTCCGCTCCTGCTTTTTATTGCGGCCAATACGAAATTATTAATGCGCGCATAAAGAATGAGAATGGGAATATGGCAGTGATAGTAAAGATTCGGCAGTTCTATTCGGTTTATGGCCCCCGGGATCATCTCGTGATAACTCTGCGGTCCCTGCCGCGTCCGCGCCCCCAACTAGCCGGGCGCCAGTGGCCACCCCCTCGGAATCCAATTTGGGCCTTTCCCTTATGCTTTATGCGCGCGTAAATGTTGATGGCCGTCGTGAGTGACCCGGGCCCCCTCCGGACGTGCCTCCCGCTCGGAGCAGTGTGGCTGCACTTGAGAGTCCTTCGAGGTTACTAGGTGATCCAGTTCCGAGAGCTTTCCCCTGTATGCTCTGCCTCTTACTAAATTATTTGAGACTCATTAATGGACCTAAGACTATCCCAAACTATCGACTTCTTGGGGAATTTTGTTAAGATCGTATTATTATGGGTACTTGATTGTGGCCATGGTCACACTGGATACCCTTGAAATTGCTGAGCTTCTAGGTGCTATCTTCGCCTTAAGCGTACTTACTAAATTATTTCAGACTCATTAATGAACCTAAGACTATCCCAAACTATCGACTTCTTGGGGAATTTTGTTAAAATCGTATTATTATGGGTACTTGATTGTGGCCATGGTCACACTGGCCACCCTTGAGATTGCAGATCAATTTCTTAGAACTTCCTCCTGCATAAATTGCCTCAGAAGATTCTGATTATTTACCACAATCTTTGTTGTAAGCCTGCTTAATTGAACAATGGTCACACTGTCCAGAGTGGCTGCACTTCTTAAACATTTGAGACTCAATGGTAAAAGCCTTGTTATTCATTTTATAGTTTTCTATAATATATATATTGTTATATATTTTATATATTATATATTCTCCTCTCAGAAGAATCTAACTAGGATCTTAGCTTTCACATGATCGTTGGCAAGGTCACACTGAACAGTGTGGCTGCCCTCGCAAACTACTCTCCGGTGGAGCCGAGAGACGATCGATGATCCCAGACTGTGTGTCAGCCCGCACACCCCCGACAACCCACACACACACACACTTACAGAGAAAGGACTGCCATTTAATTTATTTCGCTTTCCTAACCCCCCCTGCTTCGCCCTTAAGCCCTTCAGAGCCCGCGTCTAACTTACACAAAAATCCTTTTACCTTTGTCGCGGCATTTTGGAGCTGTCGCAATCCGCGACTCGTCCTCCCCCTCTGGCCCCGCTCTCTGTCTCTCTGTCTCTCTCTATCCCGCTCTCGCTCTCCCTACCGCCCTGTGCCCGCCCGGACTAACTAAGTAAGCGGGGCCCACGCAAAATGCGTTAAAAAATTAACAAAAAAATATATAAAATAAAATAAAGAGAGAGAGAGAGAGAGAGAGAGGGAGAGGGGAAAACAAAACAGAAGCCGAAAAAAAAGAAGCGACGGCGGCGAAATAAGAGAAGCTCAGCTCAATGAGGAAAAAACAGAGAAAACAGAAAAAATTGAAAAAATGTGGCTGGAAATAGTAAAAGAGAAGCAACAAAATGGCAGAAAAAGTTTTTTCGGCTTAGTTGAGCAGGGCCAGGGGCAGGGACAGGGGCAGGGGGGGCACCAACTGGGACTCTGCTGCTGCTGCTGCCGCTGCTGCCTCTAAAGTTGGTGGCAAAGTTAAAATAAACGGCAACTTGGCATTAGAGACACACACAGACACACACACACCCGGGGCACACACACACCAGCGCACAGATGGATGTTAGGCAGCCGCCATATTAATGGCAATTGGGTGGCAAGCGTTCTTCCCTCCCCGTGCCCCCGCGCCCCCGAGCCCCCGAGTGTGTGTGTGCGGTACATGAATATAAAACTTTATTTTTATTTATTCGCTTTGCCCCCCTGGAACAGCCCCTCTGGCCCCCCTCATTGGCCGCCTTCGCCGCGCCGCGCACATAAAGCAAAATTTATTAGAAAACATTTCATTCTCATTCGGCTTCTCGCTCACTCGCTCGCTCGCTCGCTCGCCCGCTCTGGCTCTCGCAAAGGACCTTCTTCGTCCTTTTGCCGCTGCTGCTACTTCATCTTCTACTTTGCTTTTTGCATGTTTATTCGCAATTGTTGTTGTAATTGTTTCCATTGTTACAGTGCCCGCTCCTCCGCGCGGTTAGTAGGGGTAGAGGCAGTCCTTGGCAAGGAGCAAGGAGCGAGCAGCGTGGAGCGGGGAGCGGGGAGCGAGAGGGCCAAAACAAAACAGAGAAACGGAGAGAGAACGGAGAACGCTACAGAAATGTGAGGCAACATCTTTAACGTGGCTACAATGGCGTCGGCGGCATAGAATTATTGCTCTGGCTGCGGCTCCTCTGCCCCCAGCCCCCTGCCGCCCAGCCACTGGTGTCTATGCTCGGGACTGGGATTCAGTATCAGATTCAGCTGGCATCCCCTGGCAGCCCTGGCATCCCCCGGCATCCCCTGGCATCCCCTGGCATTGTTGTAGGCGTAGGCAGCGCGGGGCCGCGGCGGGCAGCAAGGCAACTAAACCCCAGATGGCGCACTACACAAAGTTATGATATAATTTGGATTTCTTTTCGCTAAATTGCTTGTACCAACAATAAATATGTATTTATGTTCGCTTGTGTCCTCCCCGCCCCGCCCCGCTCCGCTGCCTGTGCGCGCGAGTCCTGGCCGAGGAGTGCCAGGAGCGGGCCAGGCCAGGCCTCGCTCTATATTTATACGAGGCATGCTTTCAGTTAACATTTTTAATAATAGATTAGGAGAGCGCAGGCAGGAGCGGAGAGCGCCAGGACGAGCCGGGCCTAATCGGGGTGCCTTTCTAGAGCGGCGCTCCGCGATTCGCGACTTGTGGCCTGTGTCCTTGTCATCCGCGAAATAAATAAATATAATATTTACATACGCCAAGGACGGGCGGCGGTGGGGGCAGCCGCCCAACTAACCACCACCCACCGGGCCGCCGCCCATCAGCCATCACCCATCAAGGCAGTCGCCCAAAAATGTCGAGAGAAAAAATAAAAAACACGAAAGAATTAAAAAAGGGCGACGTCGACGGCGAGGCAGCGGCTGAGGCCGAAGCTGAGGCTGAGGCAGCGACGCTGGCTGATTTACATTTTTAATTGTACGTCCAAAGGGATAAAAATCCTTGTATATAAATATATAGATATATATGTGTGTGTGTGTGTGTGTGTGTATGTGTGTGTATATCTATGTACCGAAAACTAGCTTAGATGGCGACACTTGCTTCCCTAATTCCAATCTCCTGTTCCTTGCTTCCTTTATGTCCTCTTTTTCCTATTTAATACCCGGTACTTGTGGGTTACAAGGGTAACATAGCTTAGTGGCAGTCGGAATTCTATGATAATTCCTGCTTCTTAGCAGCTCAAGGTGCTTGTCCGTCTGTCCGTTTGTCCGTTTGTCCGGTAGTTCGTATAAGCAGCTGGATCTCAGAGCCTGTAAGAGCTAGAGCTCCCCAGTTTGGTGACAACTTTCTTTGAGTTAGAGCGCAGCTGAAGACTGTTTTAAAATCTAAAAAAGGTGCTTTACAGTCGAGCACCCTGTACTCCGCTTTCTTACTTGCCATTTGCATTTTTTTCTCCTTGTTTTTACAAGGCGCAGTGGGGGAGGGGACATTAGTCGCTTAGCCGCTGTTGCCGTTGCCCCGCAACGCGCGAGATTAAAAATTAGGCAAAGGGGTAGTTTTAGTCCTTACACACACAGGCACACGGGCACACACATCCATTATGTACTGTGTAATGAAATGAACACACAGCACTCACTCACTCACACACACACACAGGCACACACACAGTCTCCCGGGGAGGGGAAACGTATTATAAAATGTGAGTAGTGTATGCTAATGGCAAGCGCTCGCGCTTGGCGCTGCCACCACCACCAGCAGCACCACCCCCCAGCCTTGCCGCCCCTGCCCCTTCTCTCTAAGTACAACTTCCCGGAGGGGGGGCATCAGGGGTGCCAGGGTGGTGGTGGGAGTGGCAAGTAAAAATGGAAAATTTGTTTCTACTTTTTCTGTTTTCCGCTGTCAGCGGCGCGAGGCGGCGGAGATGTAGGAGAGAAATGCGTGAGGAAAGCACACACACACACACACACACACGCACACACAGCGATGATTGTGTCTAATGTATGCAAGTGCAAGTGTGTGCGTATGCGTGTGTGTGTGTGTAGCGGGGGTGCTGTCTCCCCCGCCTCTGCGCCTTCTTATGCCACACGTCGTTTGCAATTTTTCATTTTAATTTTCATTAGCGTTTTTCTCGTTTTTCCTGCGTGCGCTGTCTGCGTGTGTGTGTGTGTGTGTGTGTGTTCGATGGCTGTCTTTTCCCTTTTTTGTTGCTCTCCATGGCGAAAAAGGGAAAGGCCAAGGGAAAGGGACAAAGGACAGGGGGAATCCCCCCACAGATCAAACTCAAAGCTCTCAAGGCCCCAAACAAAAAAAACAAAAAAAAAAAAGAGAAACACAAAAAGCAAGTGGAAAGCCCGCCCGCGTTTGGTTTTCATCTTGCTGTGGCGCCTCACCCCCCACCCCCGCACGCCCCGCACCCCCTGCACACCCCCTTCGGGCGCTTCTCCTTTCGGCTTTCTAAAATTCCGCACATGTACTTTGAAATTATGTAATGAGCGTATAAAATGTAAAAATGTTTTGCTGCGCCGCTTAAGTAGTGAGTGGAGACTGCTCCTGGCCGGCGGGGGGTGGAGGGGGAGCGGGAGCGGTTGGCCCTGACAGCGTAGGGGGGAGCGGGGGCGGTGGGGCAAATCAAAGCAGCGACAGCGACAGAAACAGCGACGACGACGACGCCAGCGAAACTTTGCGCTCGCGTAATTTTTCAATTTGGCAGCGGAAATTGCCTAGGGAGGTGACGCACACCCACACACACACACACACACACGCGTGGGTGTATGCTTGCAGGGTGTGTGTGTGTGTGTGTCTTAACCCTCATGCTGCCACTGCCGCTGCCTCTGACGCTGACGAAGCTTTTGCGAGCTCATGTGGCAGGCTCCACCGCATCCTGCAGCATGCCCCTGCCAGCCTCCGCCACCGCAGCTGATGCTTTTTCTAATAATTAATTTAAAACTTTTTCTTTTAAACTGAGCGCCCCCCCTCCGCCGGGGAAATATTTGGCGCTACTAATTAACATGAGAGCCAAGGGGGGGCAGCACCTCCTTAACTCATCTTCAAAGGCGAGGAGCAACTGCGAAGGAGCTCCAAGCTCCAGGCTCCTCCTCCTGCGCGGGTCAGGGTCAGTGGGAGACGCCATTTTATTGGCTAACACACACACACGCACACATGAGCCGGCAACTAATTGGCCTAGGCGGGCCCCCCACACCCCTTTCAACCCTAACACGCTTTCACCACTAATCAAGAGCTCATTGTGTCCGAAAAAGGATTCGTTGTGAGTCGTTGAGTGGGGGGACCCTTGAACCCTGACTTGTCATAGGCCAGGAGTCACCACTTAACCCCGTCGAGCACCGCTTAACCCCTGCCCCCACTGTAGTTTTTCCTCCAAAAGCGAGCGACTCGAAAGCCACGAAAATAATCGTCATTTTCTAACCCATTATCAACCGGGGGTGTGTGTGTGTGCGGCGGGCTGACCCCTGACCCCTGACATAACATATCCCAAATGCAAATCAAGTCCCGAACGAGCCTAACCCCTGACCCGACCCGACTCGACCTGCCCTGACCTTGCAACCCCTGCCCAGAACCGGAATTCCCATCCCCCAGGCCCGGGCCCAGGCCCAATCCCGGAGCTCATGTGGAAATCTTTGCCCAAACACTTAGCGAGACACGGCCCAGACAGGACACACAGGACACACAGGGAGCCAGAGCCAGGCCAGAGCCAGGACCAGGACCAGAACCCGTCTGACTTGACGCCCCAGTAAGTGATAGCGCTCATGACTGCTCGACTGGTTAACTGGTTGTCGTCCTGTCCCGGCCCGGGGCAGGGGTCAAGGGTGGCCGAACACACACACCACACACACGAGGCGGGTTAGATTCAGATTCAGATTCGGATTCAGGCTCTGATTCAGATCCTGATTCCGATTCGGTTTCGGTTTCGCATTCGGACTCGCCTCTGCCCCGACACATTCATCTCTATTTCCATTTATTTCCACTACTGCTCTCGTCCTTGTTTTGTTTGCTTGTCAACAATGTCTGCCAGCTAGTCCTTCGGTCGGGTGGTCGGGCAGTCGGGCGGTCGGGCGGTCCTTCGTCCTGTGTCACATGTGCGTAGTGCGACAACTTGTCTGCGCCCTCCGCCGATGGGCCACGCTTTCCATTCGGGGTAGAAAATGATGAAAATTTCCATATTATCGAAGTTCAGCCGGCAGGACGAGTCAGGAAGCAGGACGGGGCAGACAGGGCCGCAATGTGTGATAATTTGTTGATTTGGGCCCGGGACTTGTTGCATGCCTCGAGGCGGCGCAACAATGCCGACGACCCAAGGCGGGGCGGGATCGAGTGGGTGTTCCCGGGGAAGGACGAAAGGACGGCAGGACGGCAGGAGGAGGGCCAGGACAAGTGGGAGACGGTCGGCGTCGTCTGCATGTGTATTCCGATGCCGGACGTCAAGGACACAGGGCACAAGACGTTGTCTGGATGCGAGTGCTGGCCGAGAAATACTCGGAATGTTCCGAATACTCCTCTCCCTCCCCTCTCGCTCTCCCTGTGCCACTGCTCCCCCTAGTCCTTGGCCTTCGTTCTTCGTCCTTCGGTCTGTCTGGCTGCCTGGCTGCCTGGCTGGCCGTGTCTGGGTGAGTGTGTTAATGTATTCATTGCCCGGACTCGGCCGCAAGCCGGATGCCGGTTGCCGGATGCCGCTGCCGGATGCCGGAAGTAGTAGTCAGCAAGCCATAAAAACTTAAGGAGCACACCACACTCCACACACCACACACACGCGTGTGTGGAGTGCCAGCCAAGACGGCAAGTGGGCGAGGGAGGGAGTGAGTGTGTGTGCCCATTTTTTTGGGCATCACATATGCTCCTGGCTGGGTGACACACACACTCCGGCAGGGACCCACAGAAGGAGGCAGGAGCAGCAAGAGCAGGACTCGGCTAGCTGGCTAGAGCAGGGGGCGAGGCGGGGGTTGCAATGGCTCGCCGCTTTCTTTTTCTTCTCCTTTTTGCCGTCTTTTTTCTCGCTTTTTTTGGCAGGACGAAGTGAAAGTGAGTCACATGCCAGGACGAGGACGACAACAGAAACGAGGACGTCGACGACTCACTCACTTGCCTGGTCAATGGCCATGTGTGTGTGTGGGTGTTGCCCCCTCACGGCTGTATGTGTGTGTGTGTGTGTGTGTGTGGATGGGTGGTGTGAAACGACCTTGGCCTTACTTTCGCCTTTGTCGTTGTCGTCGCCCCGTCCCCCTGGCAGCAGCGTGCGTGTGTTGGGACCACTGTCTGCTCTCCGCTTCGTCCTTGGCTCTCCTGCTCCCCGCTCCCTGCTCCCCGCTCCACGCTCCTTGCTCTTGTAATTTTATGCGGATTATCACTCGGCACACTCGCAGGTGAGAGGCGTGCGTGTGCTTGTCAGACAGGCAGACAGACGGTGGGCGGCGGGGCGCCTCCCAAGATGCCAGCTGCAAGGTCAAGTCGGGCCAGAGCCAGAGCTCAACTCGGCTCGGTTGCCAGGCAAGGCGCTCGCTGGCTGTGCCTGCAGGGTGGCCGAGGCGGCGGCGGGGCAGGAGACGGAGAGGCCGGAAGTTAAAAGTCCACAAAGTGGGACAACAGCCACTGGGGGCCTCGGCAGCGAGCGGAGAACGACAAACACTTGAGAGCCCAGGCACGGACAGTCTGGATTTTAATTTCAGCGCTTGGCTCCAGAGCCCCCCAAGAACTCCTCCCCCTGCCAAGGGGCAGGGTCCCACAGTCCCACAGTCTCACAGTCTCAGCCGAGTGTCCGCGTTCGTGCTGCCATTGTCGGTCGGCTGGGTGTGTGTGTGTGTGTGTGTGTGTGTGTCTCCAGCGCCAGCTTCCAGCTCCCAGCTCCCAGCTGTTTGTCGACCAAACTCCTTCGCGGTGGCCACGCAACGTCCTTGGGCTGCCAGCCACTCGAAGGAGGCGGAGACACGGGCGCAGGCTGAGGTCCGAGGTGGCTGGCTTCTGGTGTTTGCTTCTTGGGCTTCTCTAGGTCAGGGCTTCGCCACCTGTTGCAAGACTGCTGAGGGACTGATGCCGAGAAAGGCCTAGTGGAAAGGGCAGTGGGCAGGGGCACAGGAACTGGCTCCGGAACAGGCGCCGGCACAGAGTCCCACACCTGGCAGCGCTAATTAATGGCCCGGCCTGGCCCGCTCAATACCATTGTCAATAATAATTATGCGGATATTTTGTACACACAGCAGAGGGTAGAGTGTGTGTGGCTGAGTGGAGTGTGCTGTGTGTTTGATTTTATATTGAAAAACTTTGCTGCTGAACGGAGAACCGAGAACTGGGAAGCGAGTACATGGAAATGCAATAAAGCTCCTCCAGCTCCTCCTCTCGGGGTGCCATTTATATGTGGAGTGGCGGGGTGGGGCGGGCAGTGGAGGGGGGAGGCCCCTCCCCTGGCTAAACTTTGCTCGAAATTACAAGCTCAAATGCGCCGCAGGAGGAAGATGATGCCGGGAAAAACAACATTTAAAAATGCAAAATGAGAAATGAGGAATGGCAGGACGAGCGAGGCTTTCAGACAATAGCAAAAAACTATCAAAACTGACTTTCTACAATTTACACACATGTCCACACACCACACACACACACAGCGCACACACAGCGCACACACACCACACACAGCCTAACAAAGCAATACAAAGATACAGATACAAACGAAATGAGTGGAAAAAATTTATAATTATTTTAATACAAAAGCGCAAAAACAAAAAGCGACAACAAAAGCGAAATTGCATTAACAATGCAGCGAGCAAGGCCCCCCCTCTCCCCCTGTGTCCCCCCCACACAACACACATGCAAGCCACAGCCAGCGAAAGGAAGGAAAATAAGGAAAAAATAGACACAAAATGTGAGGGGAGGCGGAGGAGACGGGGGACGGGGAGACGGGGAGCGAAAGGAATAAAAAGACCGCGCCAAATTATATTATAATTATATTTAAAATGCTGCCGACGGAGGCCGCCCGCCACGCCCCCCTCCAGGTCCTGTCCAGGCAGCGGAGTAGAAAAAAATTACTAATAATTTTTCGCGAAAAAGGAAAACACACACACTTTGGATTTAGCTATATGTGAGAGCGGAAAAGGAATTATATATATATATAGAAAAATATACATAAAGGGCGGTTCTTCTTCCCTTTAATCTCTATATTTCGTGGGGCTCCTTCATTATCTTATTCAGTGTTAATATTGTATTTCAAGGGACTGCAAAAATAAACAAAACTAACTAAATAAAGCTAACAGCTTTTTTATGATTTTTTGTGGGCGTGACTTATGTGGAATCTTAATCTTAATCAGCGTATAAGGTATGGGAATCTAGCTCTTATAGTATTTATATGAGAACCAGGCAAAGCAGGTAAAATTAAAAAATAATATTAAAATAAAGCAAAGCTGCGGTACAGCGAGATGGAGAGGGGCACAAAGAGATAAAAACTAAATGAGATTTCCCGCTGAGCCTGGAGTCTTCTAACTTTGCGGAGAGCGGAGAGTGGAGAGTGGAGAGCGGAGAGTTCGGTGTGGCCAGAGCAGCAAAAAATGCAAAATATGCATCAAAATAGGAAAACAGCGGCCGCCGGCGGGGCAACAACAATGACACTGGCCACACAGCACAGGAGCGGAGAGCGGAGAGCGGGGAGCGGGGATCTGCTAGGCAGGAGCAGGAGCAGGAGCGGGAGCAGGAGGAATGAGCCAGTATGTGGACGAGGTCAGGCGAATAAATTTCGGGCGCTCCGGGAACTCGTATCACGTATACGCGATGTGTAACACGGCTGCCGCAGTGCAGCCAAACAAACGTTTAGACGAACCTGTTTGAGCCGAAAGGGGCGGAACGGGGCGTAGTCCCGTAGTCCTGGCCAACAGCCAAAACTCTGATGCTAACTATAATTTGCACTGGTTGTTCCTGCCCCTGCCCCTGCCCCTGCCCTTGCCCCTGGTCCTGGTGCTGGCGCGGCTGTTTTAATTTCATTTGCGTACCCTGCAATCGCCGCGGTGAATTACGGCCATTTCCCGGCTTTTCCGACCAGTTTGCGCCAAGGTATCGGCGGATCGAGCCCGCCGCCGTCGCCTCCGCCGCACGCCGAAATTCGTGCCGCTTTGTCGGCTTAATTTCGTGCCTTTTTCTCGCTTTTTGCTAAAGTAATTTATGTATTTATTATTTTTTACAAGTCGCATTTAGTGTGCGGTCCCTCTCGCCGTATGCAATTCATTTTCGCTCCATTTGTTTTGGCTGCTTCAGCCCGCTATCGGGTTTTTGTTGGGTATTTAGACAAAAACCCAATTGCCGCGGCCCTAACTGACTCTGGCATAGACAATATGGCTATATATATGTCCCCCCTCGAGCACTCTGCCCGAATTTATTACAAATGCAATTTGTTTGATTTCCCTTGCAGGACCAGCCAGATTGCGGAAGGACAGCAAGGACCAAGGAGCCCAAGGTGAGTTCACGGACATGATATTAGCTAATTAGATCTAAGATCAAGGCAGCAGCTCTATCTAGCTGTAGTTGCTGGTTATTTATTATATAAAGAGGGGAGTAATATAATAGCACTTTCCTCCGCCCTGTTTCTACTTTAAACTTTAGACAGTGCGGAGTTATCTCTGGATCTAGTCCGGAGCCAAGGCCATCGCGGGGTTATCCCAGGCGCCTTATCAGCTCGCTGATTTACCTGGCAAATATAGGTAGAGTGAGCAGATAAACCCTCTGCAGATTTCCTTGACCCACTAACCCAACCCCGAGACTCTAAGCCAACTCCCGAGCTATGCTCCTATGTATATATTCGGCAATCTCCACCCTTAACTTCCGCATTCGCAACTGCAAATCGCAATTTCCATCTTCGGTCTCAGGCGTGACATTCCATGCGAATACATCATTTTCATTTAGCGGAAATCTCAACTACAATGTGCTCAATGCAAAGACACTGGAAGTGACAGGAGCAGGAGCAGGAGCGGGAGCGGGAGCGGGAGCGGGAGCGGAAGCAGGGGCCCCCAGGGAGCCCCAAGGACCACGTTGACTATGGCCTGCCTCCCCGTCTGGCAGTCACCGCACATTGCCAATCTTTTTTATATATGCTCGAGTAATACTTTTGCAAACTTGGCTCCTTCGCGCCACCCTGCGCCCCGCCCCCCTCTGCCTGCTCTGCCGCGTGGGCGGGCTGTAAAATTTGTGTCTAAACGCAAAACAAGGCGAAAAGAATAAAATAAATATAACGGCGGCCCGGGGACGGGATTCCGGCTGCTGGTGGTACAGGGAGCAAAATATTTGCCCAAGAAATATATATTAGTTTGATCGGAATACATCTTCCCATCTTCTGTACTATATAGTTGTATTTGGCTCGACCTTAATTATGATTAAATTAATATGCTGGAAATTCAAAATGATTTTTTTAGGGGTTAAAGAAATATAATCAAGTTTATACGCTGAGAAAATAGATTATTTCAAGCTTTAAATTGACACGAGAAGGATTCTTTTCTTTAAAATCATTTCATTTTCTTCAGAATAATATGTTGTATATAAACAGTAAATTATCACAAACCCCCCTCAACGTAATCAAGGTTTCAGGGTGGATCTAACCCCTAAATTCTTCTAAATATAATATAATAATTAATATGAAATATTGTAGTATCCCATGGCCCCCTCATGGAATCAAGGTTCCAAGCTGGATCTGTCTCTGTCTATTTAGTATAATAATACTGTAGTATCTCATTGCCCCCTCATGTAATCAATGTTGCAAGCTGGCTATTTACCCCCTTTTCTCTCCGTGTACGTAGTACGTAGTAAGCTCGTAGCTTGTAGGTTGTAGGTTGTTGCAGGGCTCTGGGACAGCCGCACAACCGTTCAATCAACACCCCATTTGACTAACAACAACAAGTCGGCCACGCGGGCTGAGGGGGGCAAGGACGAGGGCCGAGACGTTGGGGGTGGCCCGCGCACACGGCGAGCGCGAGCGAGACGGAGAAGGAGAGAACCTCACAAACACTATTCTAACGTTCGCGGAGCTATAAAAATATTTTTTAGCATTTCTCGCGCGCGAACATTCTTTCGCGCTCTCTCACTCTCTCTCGCCGGCTCTCTCTCTCGCTCGTGGGTCTGTCTCTGTCTCCGTCTCTGTCTCATCCTTGTCCTTGCCCTTGCATCCCTTTGGGTCCCCGAAAGCCCCCTTTTTTGTAGGAGAAACTGTTAGAGCTGCGAAAGTTTGCGTCTGTTTGTCTTCGTGGCGCGCGGGCTGGATGGCCCGTGGATGGGGCTCGGGCCCGGGTCTTGGGTTTCTGGCGGGGCTTGGGGTTCGACGGGGGGGGGCNTTGGGGTTGGGGGGGGGGGGTCTGGGGGGAGCACAGAGCACAGCTCAGCAGCATAATGAGGGGCACCCGTCGCTGGATAGAGAGAGCAACGGCAACAAAAAATAATAATAATAATAATAATAATGAAAAGTTTTATGTTTCTGCATAGAAAGAGCGGGCAGGAAAAATATTGCCCAAAAAGGCAGGGCAGGGATGGCGCAACACAGCCATGTATTTGAAACTAAACTGCAAAATAGAAGAAGCTCCGCGGGTTGCGGACGGGGGGCGGGACAGGGGCTGGGGCTCGGTCCCGAGCTCGG
>VNKC01000783.1:157814-171421 GCA_008042775.1 Drosophila pectinifera
TGCTCTGCACATTAACTCGCCGCCTCGTCCTGCCGCTCCTGCCGCCGCTCCTGCTCACTCTTTGCCCGAAAGAAGTTGTAACTATGAAAATTTTATAAATTCCGCAGATTTTCTGGCGCTAAGAAAACCGAGCACGGCTAGGAACGGGGGCAAGGTTGGGGGGCACTAGGGCTGGGCCCTGCACGGAGATAAAAACATATAAGAACCCGAGCGTTACAATATATATTGATATGGGAGTACCTAAACCTGGAACTATATTTTTTTCTTTTACAACTAAATTCTTCTCTGGAAATGATAAAAAGGGTGCAGGTTCAGGTCTGGAAGCTTTGTAAAAGTAGCACTAAACGGTGAAAGGCGGAATGCCGCACCTCGCTGCGATCACAGTGGACATTTCCGAGCAAATATAGATTAGTGAGGCATATTTTCTGCCTGTGTAAAGTCTAGGGTCGTTGGGGCAACGCGGGCGGAGGCAGGGAGCTTGATAATGCGAGCTCTGGCATTTCAGTTGAAGCGGGCTCCCCGCCCCGTCCCGGCCTCCATTCCTCATAGTTGGTAAACTTTTGCAGCATGCAGTGGTGTAAGGAGCAGGGGGCAGGGGGCGGGGTGGGACCCGGAGATGGGCCACTCGAGAGGCGTTGCTTTGATGGGATTGCCGCCGCGGAAGAGCGAAGGAGTCGTAATACTTAGCAACAGAATAAGTGGCCGGCGCTCTAAACAGTTGCCAGCGGGGGAGGGCGGCGGCCGCGGCTGAAATATGACTAGTTGCGAGCGGAGGGGGGAGTCTGTGGAGAGGGGGAGAGGGGGAGGCTCTCGATTAAATCAGTCAAAATTCTGCACTCAAAAACACAAGTATTGAGCGGAGGCTGCGGCTGTGGCGGTCCCAGGCGGTAAACAACAAATTCAAATTTAAATTCAATGAAAGTTAATAAGGATGTCTGGTGCTGGCCCAGGCTCCTGGCTCCTGCCTCCTGCCTCCTGGCTCCTTGCCAGTGTCTGGCCCTTGCTCTGCGGCAACTGTTGAGTCGATTGAATTATTTAATAAATTAATTGCGCAAATGAAGTTCTGGCGAGGCCCGGCCACGCCCACATCCTGATAAAGCAATTAAAGTCGGTCTCCTCCCCTCGCTGTCCTGGGAAGGGGGAGGTTTCCGCCCGAGAGCCTCGTCAGTTGCATTTCCTAATCCTACTGCCAACTAGACGCTGGCCTAAGTCAAGTTCCGCCCCATTCGGCAATAAAAAACACAAAAAATGAGGCAGAATCGATCGATAATTTTTAATGTAGTCGTATTTCTTTTTAAGCACTCGTCGTACCTTTTTGGCTGCCTCCGCCGCTTCCTGCGCCCAGCCCCAAGTTCCCAGAACCCCAAACCCTCGGCTTTCAAGTGAGTTCGGCTCCCGCTCCCGCTCGTGCCCCCGCCTCCGCCCCTGCTCCCTGCTCCTTTTTTAATATTTACCCAATTCATCAAAAAATAAGTAATTATAAACTTTTCAGTTTTTCTTCTGCCGTCTTGCGTCTATGCCTCGCCTGTGTGTGTGTGTGTGGGTGTGTGTGTGTGTGCGAGCGTTTCCCTTTTGCCAAAGCGCTTTCCTTTCCCTTTTTCCTCCTTTCTTTCCCTTCTGCGCTGTGTGCCGGCTCTGGCTCTGTGCACACAGCTTCGATGCTTCGATGCTTCGATGTCTTCCCCGTGGCAGCCACCACCTCCGCCCGCCCCTTCCGCCCCTTCCAGACCCGCTGCCACCCCCGCTGACGCGCAAAGTAGAAAAAAATTGGAAACAACCCCGAAAAAAGAAAGTTTTTGTTGTATAAGCGAAAAACTAAGCTTCTATTCAAATTCTACGCCATCGAGTGCTTCGTTTTTATTATTCATTCATTCCCGTTCTCGCCCTCGGCCCCCGCCCCCCGCCTCACTCGTTGTATTTTTGGCACAGGCGAAATGAAGGCACGGGGAAAAGCGAGAAGCGAAGGAAAAAATGGGAAAAGTAAAAAGATGAAAAATGTAAAGAAAGAGGAAAGTTTCCGATTACAGTGGTGGTTCCGAGGCAGCGCAAGACGGCGGAGGGGGCCGGCAAGGGGCTGCTACACTGCCTGTATTGTAGGCCCGGCACAAAAGCCAAGCACTAGTCGCCCCCCGCCCCTGGCAGGGCTCTCGCTCGCACCACAGAGCAGAGCCAGAGCCAGCGCCAGCGCCAGAGCCAGCGCCAGGAGGAGGCGGTACACGCGCGTCTTTTGAGCATAAGTAGAATATAAAAATTTTGCGATTATGAATTTGAATAAAAACGATACGAAGCCAACGGCAGCGGCAGCGCCGTCGAGACGCTGCCGCGTCGCAGTCGGCGCCGCTTGACAATGTAGTTGCTCCGCTCAGCTCCTTGGGTGGATTAGAAGCCGCCATGGAAGTGGCCGGGAAGGGGTACCAGGTGGCCAGCCCCTCGACAAAATGTTGGATTTAAAGAATCAATTGTGTTTTTTTAATCCTGACTTATATTTACTATATTACTAATTAGTAATATTTTTAGCAACAGACATTAGAAAGTATAGTAGAAAAAATAATATAAATAAATTGGAGTTGTCTCTTTTAATAATTAAATTTAGCAAGACCCATTGTGTTTTTTCTATGGCTT
Organism: Drosophila pectinifera; assembly: GCA_008042775.1. NCBI lineage: Eukaryota > Metazoa > Arthropoda > Insecta > Diptera > Drosophilidae > Drosophila > Drosophila pectinifera. The sequence continues at coordinate 160,437 of VNKC01000783.1, forward strand.
AAATAATTTAACCTGGATTTACTATACTATTTACTAAATAATTAAAAAGCAAGTTACAAGTAAAAAATAATATGAAGAAATTGGAATTGTCTCTTTCGAGGATTAAATATACCAAGACCCATTGTGTTTTTTCTATGGCATTAAATTATTAATGCCTACATTATATTTGCTATACAATTATATCAATTTTTTAGATAATAAAAAAAATAATATAAATACGTTGGAATTTCCTGTTTAAGAATTAATTTTACCAAGACTCAGTGTAGCCATACTATGGATATTACTACTAAGCAATTTCTTATCAACATAAATTAGAAAATATAATAGAAAAAATAATATAAATAAATTGAAATGAAGAATAACAAAAAACTAGTCTTGACAACATATAAATTATGCAACAAACTTGATTTACGTACTACCAATAAATATGTTCTCGCCTAATATAGCAGCTCTAGTACTTAAGACCTTTGAGATCTAGTTACTTATGCAAACTAAAGGACAAACGGACAAACGGACAAACGGTCATTAGGACTACTTTCTTTCAGCTAGAAGTGTTTTATTCTTGCTTTGCTCTGGCTTACAAATAATATTTACTGAATTAGTAAAGAATGCTTATAGACACATCTCTGGTAATCATGTACATGCCCCCCCTGCCAAGTCGAGGCTCTACGCCCCTGGAGAACCCTGGCACAGGGAAGCTGCTGCCTTGCGTGGGTGTTTCGCGTCTTTTTCGGGAGAAATAGTCGCTGCTGTAGTTGTTGGCGCTATTCTCCCTGATTTCCATTTTTTTGGGTACATTACATTTTTCATTTGCTCCTCTCCGCTGCCAGCCCCCCCTTAAGCCCCGCTTCCCGCAGCCAAATCACAAAAGCATCGACGATCGCAGGCGGCGGCCCAGCGTCGCCTCGCTGCCGGCGTCACTGCCTCGGCATAATAATAACACAATCAATAATAAGAGCAAGGGCGTCTCAGGGAGGGGGCTGAGGTTGGGGGCTGGCAGAGAGAAAAATGCGAAATAGTAGTAAATAGAGGATTGCTGTATTAGAGGCTGGTGCCGCGATGTGTGCGCCACAAAGGAAAGAAAAGCCGAGCTGGAGGGGGGCGGAGGAGAGCATCTCCAGGACGAGGCGAAGACGGCGACGGGCGACAGGCGACAGGCGACACGAAGATGGCGGAGTCGTCGACGTTGGCAAATGTTTAAGCTAAGGATTAATATTTTTATTCCTTTTCTTCAGCTGCTGTGCCCTGTTTCGTTCGCTTTTTAGAATTTTGTACTTACATGCGAGGCATACCCGCCTTCCCGCCTTCCCCCGCCTTTCCCTTTCTATTGAAATAAGGACGCGGCGGAGAGGCAGCGTGCAGATGTAGCAGAAATCTTTGTAAGCAGTTTTCACTTGTGGAAATTTCTTTTTCTCCGCTTTCCGCCGCTTTCCGCCGCTCCTGGTTAGCTGCCTGCCGCCGCCGAGGACGAAATGATGAATAGAGTTACTCAAATACGGGAAGAAGGATGTCTGCAGCTCCTGGGTGTGCCAGGCCCGGGCCCGGGCCCTGGTGTGCGTGTGTGTAGTTCAAACATGTTTAAAAATTTCTATAACGTCGCTCTGGCTTTGATAAGTGGTGGGAATGGAAATGGAAGTGCTGGCGGGAGGGGGACTTATCGGGGCGAGGGGCCTCCGCAATAACTTCTAGTTCCCTTTTTTAATATTGTTTGGATTTGACGTCCTCGTCGTCCTCGTCTTCGTTCTGCGCCTTGTTCGCCGAAGGATGTGCTTCGAAGGGATAAGGGTCTGGGGGCGCAATGCTTTTCATTAAAATTTTCCCCTAGTCACTTGACAGTGTGCTTTCTCGGCGGAGAGCGGCAGCGGGAGCGAGAGCGGGGAATGATTGATAGCTCCTCCGCTGCCAAGGCTCCTCCGGATTGTCATTCGGGCCCTGACAGGAAGGCGGAGGGGGAAGTGGCTCTAAAGCGGCTTCTAAGGCCACTACTAACCAGCGAGTCCGCGTCCCAATCTCAATCCGAGTCCCCGATAAGGCCGCCTGTGTGCACGAGATACTAAATTTAGCTTTCGGTTTGTTGTTTGCCTCGTGCAGCGATCACTGAACCGCACTTATCAGCCGCCAAAGCTGGCTGGGATCGGGGTGGACTCGGGCCGGACTGGGGACGGTAGTGTAAGCTCCAGGGAGTATGCAGGCGGGGGCTTTCTAACACCTCCGGCGGGCGAGTCATAGGCGGGAGTCATCGCCCTGCGGCGCTCGCTGGCTGATCATCATCATCGCTGCGACTGGGCTAAGGTGAATCATTGCTTTTGGCCAAGTCAATGCTCCGTGGCATCTAAGCGCCCTGTTCTGGAGAGGAGCTACCCCCCGGAGAGACGGAAGACGGGACACGGGACACGGGAGAACACAGAGCGCAGAACGCAGAGCTCCACAGAGAGCGCAGCTGAAGAGAGAGAGAGAGAGCGAGCGCTGCTCTGCCGCTGCTCGGTGAGATCACCACGAGTCCCCTGTGTGCATGTGCATACCCACACACACACGCACACACACACGCACACACTCGCACACTCGCACACTATCGCTCTCTGTTTAACTTGTTTGCTATCTTTCTACATCGCCACTCTGTCGCCGCCGCCGCTCCCCAGCCGCCGCCGCGGCCCCGATCGCTCGCCGCGCCGAGTCGTTGGTCGGGGGTCAATGACTGCCAAAAAAGCACACAAAACACACACAGAATGCGCTGTGTTTTTATATTTTGCACAAACTGAATAGTCGCACACACACACACACACACAGGCACACGCATGCACACACGGCTGCGAAGGCATACAAGTGTCGTTCTGGCTCTCGCCGGAGATCCTCCCCTGCCGCGATCTCCGCCGGGCACCGCCAGACCTATGCAGTTGCGCATTTTTTCGTAGGCGTCGCCATCGCCATCGCCATCATCGCATATCGTATTATTATATATACTCGTAACGAGTGCGATTACGAGGCCTGTGTATATATGCCGAGCTGCGCACGGGCACTGTGTGTGTGCTGTGTGTGCTGTGTGTGTGCTTTTTTAGCAAGTTTAGTTTTTGGCCTTCTCCCGGCGTCGGCTGTCATTTAATACCCGAAATTCTAGTCTAACCGGATACAAGGTTGGCTGCATTATTTTGCATTTGCATCGGAATAGCCGCCGAGGGGTTTCGGCGGATGGGAACCCAGGATGGGCCTCGGACTTGGCCCTGGCTTAGCTGCTTCTAATGCCTCGGCGCCCCCGTGGCGTATACTTGATAATTGCTCTTCCCCCTACAGCCAGCGAGCGAGGGAGCAATGCTCCCCGAGCCTCGCCGAGATAAACCCAAACAGCCGAGTCCTCGGGCTGCACTCGCTCCGATCCGCATGAGTAATTTGCTATTTGATATTTATCGCCCAGATTTCAGGTTCTGTTGTTTTTGATTTTTGGCCACAGAAGCGTCGTCATCTCGACTGCAATGCTCTCTCTCCGTTCTCCGTTCTCCGTTCTCCGCTCTGCGTTCTCCGCTCGCGATCTTGGAAGAATCTGGAGGAGGAGAGAGGCCTTTAGTGCAGCCCTTGTTGTTGTTTTGTTTTGGTTTCGGTTTTGGTTTTGGTTTTTTGGTTTTCGGGTTTCGGTTTTGGTCCCTCGGTCGCTTTTCGGGCTTTGTTTGGGATCAGGCGAGCGTTGTTTGGGTCATTGAACCGGCCGTTGGAAAGTGAACACTTCTGGCCGGGCTCGCTCTTTGCCTAAAAACAAAAAATTGCAGTCTCAATTTGAGGGACTGCGTGAATTTTTCGCTGGAATTTGCCCCCTTCCCCCCAGCCGGACGGCGATCGCAGGCAGAGAGAGCGAGGGAGCGAGAGACTGCGAGCGAAAAGCAAACAAAAGTCGAAGTAGGAAGTGAAATTTCACACAAAAAATAACAGGGCGGGGGACGCTTCGGAGGAAGTTAGTATACAATTTCCAGAATTCCCCGAATCTCTTCAGAGGCACAACATGCCGGGCCTTGGAACTTGTAATTTATAGTCAAGTATTTATGGTAAATATAAGTATCATCGGGTTGCTTGCTCTGTTCAGGGAACAACTGAGAACTTGAATATAATCATTAGCTTAATATAATCATTACGATTACGTTAATAACAAATAAAATGAGATCTTTGACAGGCCATAATTGCGCTTTTCATAGTTTTATCCTTAGTTATAGTTAACTTCTGGTTAATATAAGTATCATCGGGTTGCTTGCTCTGTTCAGGGAACAACTGAGATTATGGTTCGAAACTGAAGCTTTAGAAATTACTCAACTGTTGCCCATTTAGACCATTTAAGACATTGGAACTTGTAATTTATAGTTAATATAAATATCATCATCATCATTATATATAAAATGAGATTTTGTCTTACCAAAATTGCGCTTCTCATAGATTTATCTTTAGTTATAGTTAACTTATGGTTAATGTAAATAGCATCGGGATGCTTGCTCTATTCAGGGACTAACTGGGAGCTATAACTATGTAACTGCAATTTAATGTAAGCTAATATAAGCATTACGATGATGTTATTAATAACAAATTAAATGAAATCTTTGACAGGCCAAAATTGCGCTTTCCAAAGACTTATCCTTTAGTTATAGTTAACTTATGGTTAATATAAATATCATCGAGTTCCTTGCTCTCTTCAGGGACTAACTGAGGGTGAAGGTATCGTATGTAACTGAAATTTATGGTAAACTTAATATAATCATTACGATTACTTTAATAACAAATCAAATGATATCTTTGAATGGCGCTTTCCATAGACTTATCCTTTAGTTATAGTTAACTATAGAACCCGAGCTAATGCTCAATAGAACCTAATTAGAAGATCATTTTTTGGGGGTTTCATGTGGCATATTATGCCTTCGAGGGGGGTGAGGTTTCTAGGTTGATCTCAAACCCTGTTCCTCGCCCTTCCCCAACCCCCTTTCCTGCATTTCATTAACATTTTGCGCCCAATTAATATAATAAGCAGCGATTTAGAGCGCGCACCGCACAAATTGAAATTAAATGGCGGACATTAGTGGTTGGCTCCCCCCTCTGTGGAGGACCCCCCTCATGCGAGGAGGCTCAGGGGGGGGATGGGACAGTAGGGAGCAATTGCTGGGTGTTGTTGGGCAATTGACTCCTGGACACTTGGGCCTCGAGGGGCTGCTGCTCCTGCAGCTCCTCCGCCCTCCGCCCTCGCAGCCTCCGCCTCTTGTTGACTTTGTCTGTGTTTGCATTTTTGCATTTTTTGTTGCAGCCTCGCCACACAGGAGTGTGTGAATGGCTGTGTGTGTGTGTGTGTGTGGCTGGGTGTGTGCCTTCTATGTCTATGGTGCCTGCCTGCTGGGTAATGCTGGGGGGTTGGCCAGGGAACTAGGACTGGGGGCTAGGGGAGGCTCGCGTGTGTGTTTAAGCGCCGTTTTAGTTGCTGCCGTTTTTTCGCGGCCCTTGCATCCTTGGCATCCTTTGGCAGGAGCCGGGCGGGAGTGGGAGCAGTAGTAGCAGCAGGGCCAGGAGCTGGCTGCTGCTGCTACTTGTTTTTTTCGTGGCCAAGTGTTAAAAATGATAAAGTAAATGTTTTGCTTCCTCCGGTTATTGTTGTTATAACTTTGTAATTTCTGACGCCGCCCTGCCCGGGAGCACGCTGGTGCTTAGTGGCTGGTTGGGGGGGCCGGGCGGTCTATGGGGTGAGGGAGTGGTGGGTTTGGGGCACCTACCTGCTGGCTGTGGGTGTCCGTGTCCGTGTCCTTGTCCGTGAAGGGGTGAACGGGGTGAACGGTGGCTGCGGAACTTGCACTTGCACGCACTTTTGGGGCTCAGTTTGTGGCGGATTTGGATTACTTTTGTTTGTGTTTTGATCTTGGCTCGCTCGGATTGTTAGCAGTGGTTGGGGTGGCTTAGTGGGGCTTCACTTGCAAAAAATAAACTGTTTTCTCAGCGCACTTGAACAAAAAACGTGGCGATGCGAGGCGAGGCGAGGCGAGGGGACTCGGTTACTCGGGGTTCACTCGGGGGTCGACTCTCGCTCCCTGGCGGCTGGCGGCGGATTGTCTCTGGCCTGCATATTGCACTTGAGTGTCCTGCTTGAGTCTGTGTGTCCTGCGGGCTCCTGGCCGAGCCGCACTTGCACTGATACTGGATGGGAACTGAACTGAATGGAACTCTGTTACTGGTCACTGGTCACTGGTCACTGGGCTGGAACTGCACTGGTCACTGCTGGCTGTGGCTCTTGGCTTGGTCGGGTCTCCTAGTTGGCTCTGTCGAACGACGCACGTCCAATCCGATAGCTAACTGATGTTCATCTAAATGGATCCCAACTATACGGAAAATAATGTTGCCCAGAAAATGTGTTTTTGAGATCAGCGTCGCTGCCGCAGTCGTCGCCGGCAGAGGCTGCTCAGCGCCCGCCGCTCCTGCCGCTCCTCCCGCTCCCGCAGCTCCTCCAGCTCCAGATTCCGACTCGGATTCGGATTCGGTTTCGGTTTCGGGGGCCCAGCGCAGAATTTGGAGTCCTCTATGTGTTGTAGTTAGCACATAAACACACTCATCCCTCCCTGTGCTCCCTGTGCGTGTGTGCTTGTCTCTGTGTCTGTGTCTGTTTCTGTGTGTGCGTGTGCGTGTGTGTGCGTGTGCCTGCAATGTTGTCAATGTTGAGCCTCCTCCAGCGGCAACAGCAAAGTCGCTTCTGAGCCGCTGCACCGCTCGGCCAGCACATAATATGCAGCAGCAGCAGGCGCACTCGTAATGAGCCAGCATCATCATCATCATCGTCGTCCTCATCATCATCGCCGCCGCTGGAGCCTTCTCCGGGCCACACCAACACCAGCACACAGCTACCCCTACTTCTGACGGACCTGGTCAAGCTCCTGCTCCTGCTCCTGCTCCTGCTCCTGCTGCAGCTCCTCGCTCTCGCTCGCTCTCGCTCTGTGGCTGTCTCTGTCGGACGAGCCGGGACTGGTCGCCGAAAAATAAAAATCTGCCCAAAACAAACTGCAAAAATGCACAAAAATCGCTCACAAAAAACACACACACACACACACACACGTGTGTAAAAAGCATAAAAAATAAAGGCAAAATGCACGGAGCAGAGGAAGGGGCCACAAAGCGTTATCCAAATACACACACACACACGCGCACACACTCGAAATTGGTAAAAAAGAGGCTAAAAAAGGCAAAAAATGCAATCGAAACCCTATAAAAATATGTGTGCACTTTGCCAGAACCCCTCCCCCCGTCCCCCGGCACCCCACGCACACTCGCACACTCGCACACACACTGGCACACGCACACAGATGCGTGGCAAATGAGCGACGCTTTTCGTCCTTTTTCGGCCTACGCTGCGCCGACCACGACGGCGACGTCGACAGAGCGCGTCGCTGCGTGAGGAAAAAAGTCGAGAAAAAAGAAATCATTTAAAATAAAACCGAAAATAAAACAAAACAGAAAAAAAAAACAGAAAAAAGGAAAACAAAAAGCGAAAAAAAGGAAAAGAAATCGGCGCGCAGCCTTTTTATATTATATTCCGCTTATATAGAAATAATGCACAAACACCAGTTGCCGTGGCAGTGGCAGTGGCTGTTGCAGTGGCTGTTGCAGTTGCTGTTGCAGTTGCAGTTGCAGCGGCCGCCGCCGCACAGCCACTCCATGTACACATGCCCCTATGCACATGCAGTAGATGTACATGTTTATATAAAATATATTTAATCGCAGAAAAGGAAAAAACTAACAGAAATGCAATTTCAAATGGGAAAAAAGTTCAATGCATATTTATTGTGATTTTTTACTTCCTTTTTGGCTAAAAACCGAGCCAGCCCAGCCAACCGGCCAGCCCTTTCCGCCTCCCCTCCGCTGTGGCAGTGGGGCAATCGCTGCGATTAATCCGGAAGAGAGGCCAGAAGAGGCCCGGGATTAATCCAGAGCACCTGGGCGAGCACCTGGAGCCTAGCTTATGGAAGTATATTTAGGGATATATTTGGCTAACTAAGCTATAAGCTTCAGACTGCAGAAGATGGTTTATCAAGGACTGTTTCTGTGAGAGTTCGAACTAAGATTCTAGAGAGGATCTTGCGCACTTACCGCCTCCGTAGAACCAGGATTCTAACTGCAAACTGGCAGTAACCATGCAGAATTTTGATGCGAAGTCTGGTACTGATGAAGACCCGGTTGCTGCTGATCTCCCTCTGTGTCCTTGGGTTTTTTGATTTATTTGTTTCTCATTACAATAACTCAATTATATTGCCTTAAGTTTTCTTTTTCCAATTGGGTAACAACTGTGTAAGAAAATAAAACTAAATATTTGACATAAAGTGACGTGGCTTTGGGAAGAGCTGTCTGACAGCCGGGATGCCAGCTTGTTGCGATCGCCTGTCGTTGGAGTTGCCACCTAGTCTGGTTTTAGAGTGTTTTCCTTTTATCTATTTCTTGGGTATATAGTTTGCTGATTAACTATGAGTCTTTGTCCTTTGATAACAGCCAGAAAGAGAGGTTCTTACCAAGCTCTTACCATTGGGAAGCAGGTGAACCAAGGTTACATTTATCATAGTTATCATTCATAGTTATCATTTATCACAGTTACTGCCCACTTGTTGCAATCTCCTGTTATTGGAGTTGCCACCTAGCCTGGCTTTAGACTAATGATGTGGGGACTTACCTTATTAAATATCTTTTGAGAATATATTTTGTTGATTAACTAAAGTTCTTTGTACCTTGATATCGGCCAGAAAGAAGCACGCAGCATATCATAGTTATAACTCCAATCCAACCAGATAATCGTCCCTTTTTGGCGGCCTGTGTGCCACTGTCCAACTCATTATATTTATTTAGTTAAGAACACACACACACACACCCGAGTGGCGCTATGCCTATGACTCCAAAAAAGAAAAATGCAACAGAAGGATAAAAATGCACATAGCATTACGTATACGCACCGCCTGCCCCCGCCCCCGCCCCGTCCACGTCGCGCGGACAGCCGACAGTCGGCAGTCGGCCTGGGCCTGGCCACTGCATGTATCATCCTCCGGCTCGCAGCGCCGCGCACATAGGCAAACCTTCAAATCCCCCCAAAATACGCGACGCATGTGTAGGCCTATCAAAAAGTCGCAGTCACGCAAAACGAAGCACATAATGGGAAAGTGCCAAAAAGTGCAAAAAAGCCGGCGAGGGGGAGGGCGGAACGTGGAAATGTGAAAATGCAGTGCGGGCAAAGCCCAGAGCGGGGGGCGCGGGCAAAAAAACCCCAGCGAGGCACTGCAGCCGCCTCGCTCTGGCACACGCACTTTCCAGCCGCACACGCACAGGCCGGACACTGAAAAAAAAGGAAAACTGGATGAAAAAAAACAAAAAAGGACACACAAAACAAAACAAAACACACAAAAAAAGGACTAAGAGCGTCGAAAATATAAATGCAACGCGCACAAAAAGTAGGCAACACAAAACAAAACCAGAGCCCGGCCGGCCGATGCACTGACATTGAATGCAGCTTTGCAGGATGCAGGATGCACTTTGCCCCGCCGCCCACTGCCCACTGCCCCCTGTCGGCGTCGACGTCGACGTGGGCAGCGGCAGCGGCAGCGGCAGTGGCGCCAATAAAATTAAAAAATAAGTCAACGGAAAATCGAACGAGAGCGACGCACACGAGCGCCGCCTCGCGTGCATTCCCCTATTTTTTAAAATCGCAGCTCGCCATGCAGCCTGCATCCGTGCTGCGTGTGTGTGTGTGTGCGTGTGTGCGTGAGCGTGAGCAAAACAACCCCCGAAAAAAGGACATGCCGTGTCCGTGCGTGTGCGTGTGCGTGTCCTGGCCAGTCCTGACCAGTTATGGGCGTTTTTTGTGCGCCAAAAAACAAAAAAGAATCCAAACAAAAAGTGATTGCAAAAAAGCTAAAAAATGTGTGCGAGCCGAATATTATAAAAATGCAACCAGGCAGGCAGCGCTGCTGCTGCCGCCGAGTGCAGTTGCAGTTGCAGTGGCAGTGGCAGTGGCAGCTGCAACAGCAGCAGCAGCAACGCAGCAGCCAGAATGCAGCGCAGTTAATGGCAGTAGGCGGGTGTGGTGCGGCAAGGTCGCGGCGCGTGTGGCAGAGCGAATTAAAAAAATCTGAATAAAAAAGAAAAGGGGACAAAACAACCAAAATAAATAAGTGCGCGCGCGAGGCAACAAAGTGGAAATTATATAAAAATGCGCTAAAATCCCCACGCACACACACACACGCGCACACACAGCTGCAGTTAGGCGTTTGCTATGTGCATGTGCACACACACTCGCACACACGCGGCCTGCAGTTTGTGCATTTTTCGCTGCCTGCTTTCGGGCGCCGCTCGAGGAGGCCTGGGTGTGAGCAGGCCAACCGCTGGCCAGGGCTAGGGATGTGTGCTGTGTGCTGTGTGTGTGTGCGTGTGTGTGGGCGGGTGTCCTGGCTGCTGCCCTGCGAGTCCTGGTAATATGTTTGTTTAATAGGCCTAGCTGCGTGCTGTGTGCTGGGAAGTGTGGCGATGCGTTACTAACAGCTCCAAAAACTTTGGCTTTGCGGGAACATCTAGTTTTGCCATCTCGGTTACAGCCACTCGAGTGTTAGAGGGCTTTTAGCCACCTGTTGAGCCTCGGCGGAGTGGCAGCTGTGGCTTAGAGGGACTTGGGACTGTTGGGGCTGCATTTTTGGGGAAAAATGTGGACAAGAAACAGGCATTCAGTGACCGTTTTTTCAACCGCTTTCCATAATTGAACAATGAGATTGAGCACTCATCTTTATTATAGACTATAATTTAAAAAAAAAAATATATAAATTATAAGAATATGAATTTTTTAACTTAAGAATTATTTCTTATTTGTAAGCGAAAGGTTTTAATAATACTCGCAGTCGCCTACATTAGCGCGAAAGTCGATAATTAAAGTTCGGGGGTTGGCATCTAGATCTAATGTATTATATTATTATTAATATTATTATTTTATTACTTACTTATTATTATTATTACTA